>QDEB01064778.1:0-16881 GCA_004193795.1 Asbolus verrucosus | reverse complement strand
GGGTGGGATTTTGTTTTTTATCTCCAATTAAAACTTCCCTCTCTTTGATATGGAATTTCTACATTTCGTTAGAAACATAACTTTTGGGAATATAGCTTTTTTTTCTTTTTAATAATTAGTAATTTATTATAAAAAAGGTGTTCTGACCAATCCCCCAGTGAGGAAGAGTATTTTCATTACGGATACAAATGTATCAAGTAATGATTTAATACCAGTGATCACATATCTCAAATATATTATATATATACAATCAGTATAAAAAGATAAACGTTTAATAGTCCAAAAAATTTATATCGCAACAAATTAACACGGAATAGAAGTACAATTAGTAATTTTTTATAAAAAAATTTACATAATTAAACAAAAGTTAGAAGAAATTTACGAAAACTTCATCTACGAAATCATGATTTTAAATTGGTGTTCACATTTCAAAGCTGTTAAAATTGTTAAAAATATAACAATTTAATAAAACTTGCTATCGTCAACAAATATGACGATATCTACTATATAATTAAGAAAAAAAAAAAACATAAATGACACTGTTCAAAAGGAAATACATATGGACTCCTTTATTAATGGATCGACAAAACATTGGAACCAATTTAATAAAAATTAGTTATTAACACTAGTGTCCTTAATATCCTTTAATTTTTCATAACTCTAAAATAAGATTTCCAAGATTTGCATTTAAAAAAATATGCGATTAGGGAGCTGTAACCAAGAAAACGGAAAAGCGATCTTTTAAACATATTTCGAACGTATTCAGTCGATAAGCTAAAATACCTCCCTCATATATTACAGGGATGCACTTGTATCAAAGTAACCCCAGAAAATTTCAGGTTGTCTGTTTCCACAGTTCGGTCTATGTACCAAATTTGCATCACTGAACTAAGGACCAAAATGGCTTGGCAGAGTCATGGTTTGTAAACTGAATTAATAATTACTAAGACGACGACAACTTTTGACTCTTTAGACCTATTTTGAGCAAAATTACGTGCAAGATAATGCGAATGCGCTAATATTAGATGCAGATTTTGCAACCATATTAAAAATCCACGTGCGCTAAAAATAGTTAGGACATCGACTGTTTCCAGAGGTACATTCATTTCAAAGATCTATCAAAAATCAAAGATCCACACGCTCCCACTTCCAAGCCTTTTAAACTAATGTATCGCCAGACGCATTCATACCACAACTTTGAAATTAAATTAAGAATAAAACGATAAAATTTATTCACTTCATATTGAACTTGTTCAACATGTTCAATATCAGCGGCGTTTGTCAATGTCCTTTGTTATTTATGGGCGTTATTGATTTTTTTTAACAGCAATTGTAAGATGACGTAAAAATTGTGAAACTATTTTATTAATGATTACATTTCCATACAAGACAAGTTAGATACTATAACATGTATAATTAAGTTTTAACATTTTAACTTTTTCACGAAAAAGCAATCTTATTTTATTTAATTGTAATATTAAAAAGTTGCCACTTAGATTTTTTAATTTGAGTATATATCTCCCACACCATATGATTTCATCTATTACAACAAAGGAAGAACTAGAAAAAGCAGAAACATCTGTTGCTCGTGAAATTGAAGAGCCGGAACCGATGAAACTAAAAAAGGATTTTGAAGCATTTAATGAACCTCCTGATGCTGTAGTAGAAGAAATATCCAATGAAGATTCATTCCGGGCTCCTGAAATCAATAACATAATATTGTCAGAACCTACAGATAAAGTTCTGAACAGTCAAACAAATGACTTTCAGCAGTCTCAACTTCAAGTTGTTGCACTAGACTCTAAAGATTCCTTAACAAGCAAGAATTGTACAGCAGATAATATAATATACACATGTATTGTTCATTTTAGTTTGAAATGAGACAAGCGCAATTTTGATATCTTAAACTATTTACGAGAAAATTCGATTTTTCTCTTACAATTTGTTTGTTTCTATTCGATGTTGTGACAAACTGACCAAATTTGATTGTATTGTGTTGTGCACCCCCATAACCCTTGGAACTACATTGTTCATTAACGAACTTAGATCTATAAATTTGACAAAGGATCCATACACAAAATTTGAACTCGATAGGTCAAAGCGTTCCCAAGTTGTCGAAGTGATGTTCTAGAGGACCAGCAAGCCAGCGAGCGAGCGAGTGAACAGCATGGGAAAAAACAAAAGCATCCCTCGCTAATGCTCGTACGCTCAAAGCAAGTCCTTCATAATACGAAAGTCATTCTCTAAATGTGTAATGTTACAATTCTTTGCCAACTTGATTAAATGTTTCAAGCCAGCCAGTTAGTACGATATTTAGTTCTTACACTTCAGGATCTTGTATGATTTCTTTGATAAACTCTTCATTTGTTGATTTGCACATAGATAATATTATTTATACTTCTAGGCAATCTTTTCCTTGTTCCAAGTAAATTGATTGGTGTGAACAATCTCTGCGTAAGGTGTATGCAATTGGTACTTTAGAAACTTTTTTATAGATATCGGAGAATATTGAACTGTTTCAATAGGTTCCTTGAATATAGGTTCGAGAAGTTTTCGATTTATTGCCCTCAGATATACATTCCTCATTCTAATACAGAGAGATAATATAACATCAACATTGTCTTTTAACATTCCCTGTTGACTCCTCTCACACCTAAAAATAACATAATGCAAGGTAAGATTATCAAATCTTATAGTTTCATTATGCAAACCGAATGAATGTAATATGAGAAACACTATTTGCGACTACTATACCGTGGTCTGCGTTTGCGCATTTAGAACAAAAAAAATCAAATTCTCTTGAAAATGATTCCAAGATATCGAACTGCCACTTTCATATCTTCATTCCTTATTTTAATCTGGAAATATATCATGACATACGGACATTGAATACACACCCCTTGCTATAAAATATTTCAATATAAAAACTCAATTCTCTCGAAAATCGTACGACATATCGACCTGACCTGAGCTAACCTGACTAAAATTTTATGATCTAACCTGAGCTGACCCGAACAAACCTGAACTAAACAGAACTGACATGAGCTAACCGGACCAAATACCAAAAACTTAATATTATACATTTTTATTATACCCTTATTATCTGACATCCCTTATCATAAGGTGACCTTAAAAATTGAAATCAAAAGGAAAGAAACGGTACCTATAACTTTTGACTCGTTAGATTAATTTTGATCAAAATTGGTGTACAGACTTACAATAGAAGACGCCGCTTTTAGCAAAAAATGTGATCTCAAAAATCAATGCCAAAAGGACAGGAGTAGTGTAACTTTTGACTTCTTGAACCGATTTCCATCAAAACTGATGTTGACTTCAATTGGAAAACCTATTTTTTACAAAAATATTACCTTAAAAGTTAAATCCAAGATGACGGGATATAACTTAATGTGCCTGTCAGTCTCATTTTACTCTCTTAACATTTTAGAAATTATTTAACATAGTGAAATTTTATTTAATAATTTGATCCATTAAAAAACAGATTGTTATTAAAATATTTTAATAAATAATAATATTCTTTTGAAAAAAAGTTAGAGGATGCATTATTTGGAAATGGACCTAATCTTTATTTTTTTTAGTTTTATTTTCACGCTGTTAATCTATTTGATAAAGTTTGTTTGTGCTACAGCACCCTGTAAAATACTTAACAAGTCGAAATGAAATTTGACAAGTTGGTACCAAGGAACAAAATTATTTTTCAAATTATTGCTGATGGTGCACTTTTTTAAATTATCATAATGAATACCAAAGAGAAGTGACATGTTGCATGTACTATGCAAGGATCATGCTACAATTTCTTTTGTAATTTTTAAGTGTTCATGAAATGTTAGAACGATAATACAGCTTATTTTTGTTAGAATAGAGTCACTTTTTCAAAATATCTTGTTAATATTATATATTGTTATAAATATGTTTATAAATTTTTTAATCAGTGCAACTGTATAATATAATTGTTCTATTTGATTATTTAACATCCACTTACTTTCATACAATAATACATTCTGTCATTTTTATTTATTTTTCATTAGTTTGCAGGATTTTCTGCGGATTCTTTTGCCGAAAGAATATTGGACTGTGAGGCTCGAATGATAATCACAGCTGATGGAGTGTGGAGGGGTGAAAAGCTCCTTTCCTTAAAAAGTATATGTGATCAGGCTATGAACAAATGTGCTCAAAAAGGCCACAATGTAAGAACTTGCATAGTTGTCTCGCATCTTGGACGTGTTACTTCACCTTTTGGAGAACAGCAAAATCGAAATAATAAAGTAAGTAAAAACATTTAAGAACTTAGCATACCCTATTTTGAAAATCCAAATAGATAACAGCTATTAAACATACGTATAAAAAATCAAAAACTATCTATAATTCATCCTAAAGGATGCCATCACGTATTAATTGCCCGAGTATATATTTTTACTAAAAATAACTATGAAAATTATTCACAAATAAAAAAATCACCGTTATGCCATCCAAGAAAATCATTTTGCGTAAAAACTAATATTCCACAATATGGATATCTATAAGAAATTATTTGTTTTTTTATGTTCTGTTATGTTTCAATACACTTATCTACATAGAATAGTTCTGACATAATATTCGTGGCACAATAAATGTTCAAAATGAGCCTGATTATCACAAATCCACCAGTTGTCTTACAGCTCATACAACATCACGAGATTGTTACGAATCCTATCCTCTGTGTTAAAATAGCGTTGGTGTAATTGATCTTCAATGTCGATTTCTATGGCGTACACAAGTGTTTTCACATGACCCCAAAACATTACCTGCCAGAATTCTTCTTGAAAAATTTCTGTCGCGACTGCATTGTTCCACAAAACACTGACAAAAATTTCTACGAGGTTCGTAATCTTTGGAACTCAAAGCTTACACCCATTGTAAGTGCTATGGGTACAGGAACTGATCATAGAGCGTTCTTATAATAGTTGTGCGGGACAATTCCTGTGTACTAATACCCAGATTTTCCTCGGTTCTTTCAAGAATGGCTTCTTGGGCTTGTAAAACAAAATCCAATCGTTGTCGTTTTCGCAAATGCAACTGGAGTAGAACCGATCCTGTTGCTCGTAAACGGAATGCTACCCCAAGAATGGTATTTCTTGAAGAACGCCGCCTGTTAGGAAACAGCGAGCTTCTCCGTATATGAGGTGCATATTCGTGTATTACGCTGTTGTAAACGACATGATTCACGCATTCTACATCCTTATTAATGCAAACATTATGCATACGATGGTAATCATGTTGTGCATCGTCCGGAACGTTTTATCAACTAATTACTAACCTACCCGTTCTTATCAACTTTTTGCTGAAGAATAAAAAACGTGAGTTCTTGTTACAGTGAGAAAGTAAGTCAAGTTCAACGTTTTATTCCACTTCAGTGGCTCTCAAACATTTAACCTATCCTAAAAGGGCATCTATGATGAAAATGGTATAAGAATTTTTTGTTTAATACATCGTGTACAATTTTAATCATTAATTGACTATCTCCAGTCAATAACATTCAACCTTTATTTTTCATTGTGTTAACAAAGTTCTATATTCACACTATTCTATACGACAATATTTAAGAACCGCTGAATAGTTATCTAATCCACGTCAAAAGTTATTACAATGGTTGACGAAACAACCCGTCGACGATGTGACTCTTACCCATCTCAGTCTCCCCTACACTAGATTATTTTTTTACATTATTGAAATATTATTTTTAATAACAATATTTCTATCGAGGTGATCTAATAAATGAAATCACAGCGTAAAATCTTCGCTGGTTTTATTAAAATGATTATTTTTCGAAATTAATTTTTAGAATTACCTATTTCCGATGATTAACTTACTAAAATAGGAAAGTCTTTTTCAATATAAAAATACCTAGTTCGAAATTTAAAATAACATTTTTCATAAACTGTTCAATTCGCCATATTACCTTTGATAGCAAAACAGCAAGAATAAATAATGTTCATTTAACATTGTTATTCTGTACACAGATTCCAATGCAGGAGAATCGTGATATCTGGTGGCATGAAGTGGTTCCCAAAGCATCAATAAATTGTTACCCTGAATGGGTGCAAGCAGAAGATCCGTTATTTATGTTATATACGAGTGGTTCTACTGGAAAGCCCAAAGGTGTTGTTCATACTACCGCAGGATATTTACTTTACGCTGCTACAACTTTTAAATATGTATTTGATTACAAACCTAATGACGTTTACTGGTGCACTGCTGACATTGGCTGGATTACTGGACATACTTACGTTGTATATGGGCCACTTGCAAATGCTGCAACTTCAGTGTTGGTATGTACTCAAATTATTAATTGTTAGTTTTTTTTTGCGTTGCGTTCAGTTGGTGTATTTATTGTAACTGAGTAGACTGAGTATGTTCCGAACATTGTTAAACTGAAAACCGTTTTCGATATTTTCATCTTTTTCCAGGCGATTTTTTTCAATAATGAATCTGGCCCTCCTTGTTTTCTATTTGTCCCCATTGTTTGCCGGCTTTGGTTTTTTATAATGCTCGACCATCTTTTTACGTAGTAGTTTCTATTGATAGAAACCACTAAACAATGAAAATTGAATAATTGCTCCTGTTATTATAACCTGTGTAATAAAGGTTTTGAGAAAATTTTTTATATCATTTTTTTCCTTAACTTTCCTCTACAGTTTGACAATAAACTTATGTTAACAAAGTTTGTCAAAATGTCTTACAAGCTAGAATTGCGAAAAGGCATTTAAAACTTGGTTGGTCAAAATTGCGAACATTTATAGAAACAAAATATTTCTGCAGCAACAATTTACCGTGTCATTAGGGAATGTAAGGAAGATTTGCCATGTATGAATCTTGAAAAGGAGTTTTAACTAGAAGATTAGGTCGAAGATTTCGCGTATACCATATGACCATCAAAGGGGAAATTGCTAGAAATAATTCAAAATTTAGAAAGCGGCAAAAATGTCTAAAATGCACAGCTGCTCAGTTAGAGAGAATTCCTAGGTGCCGCAGAGCTTTAAGGCTTCATCATTTTTGAAATAATGCGACGATAATTTTAGATGACGAAAAATATTTTACTTTATCTAATTTCGAGATAAAAGGAAACTATAGATTTTATACAGACAACACTGAAGACGTCCCTAATGATGTTAGATGTAAAAAAAAAGCTAAAATCGAGGGCAAGGTACTAGTGGTGGTGTATCAAGACCTTATGTTGGGCGAGTAAGGGTGAATCTGAATGCAGGGTGAATCTGTAAATGCAAAAGTACTCGAAGTTGCGTCCCGAAATTGGTCAATTTTATAATACAGTATTATGTTGTGGTCCAATCTGCCGTGCGAGAGTAACTCAAGATTGCTTAGGGCAACAAAATATTTTGTATGTACCTAGAGAGGATAATCCTCCAATTGTTCCTCAGGCGCGCCATAGAAGATTTCTGGGCTTTACTCGATAGAAAAGTTTACGACGATGGATGGGAAGCTCAAAATGAAGAAAAACTACGACGAAAAATCAATCAAAAGATTCGAGAGTTTAACGTTGTTACCGTCCAAGGACTGATGTGAGATATCTGCACCAAATTGCGAACTATAGAAACCCATGGACCTTTAGCTGCTATGTGATATATTATAAGAATTGTTAAATGTTCAATTAAAATTCCTTTGTATTATAAAGTTAAATAAAACAATTCTAGTTTGTATTATTAGATTTAAAAAATTTTCTCAAAACTTTTGTTACATACCTTATCAGCAATCAGTGGAATACTGCAAATCTCTACCAGGCTCTGAGACGATTGAAAGTGAATCGATACCTGTGGATTTCATGCAAAAAGTCATCGTCACATTGTCACACATATTACATTATCCTGAAAATTAAATAAATAACAAAATTTCCCTGTCTTATCTCATTTTAGCTTTATGGCCCGTGTGATAAGAAATCGGCTGAGGTGGATAAAAAAATAAGATGTATTTCTTATTCTCCACATTCCATAAAGACACCTTTTAAAACGATTTTCATTGAAGAGTCTGTAGGAGTATCACATTTAAGCCCGGTTGCACCAACGCTTGTCAAGCGTTGATGATTTGTTAACGATTCGTCAAATCATAGAAACCATTGTTAAAACGTTGGTTACCATTGTTTTTTGATGAATGATTAATTTGATGAACGTTGGTGCAACCGGAGGTTAATCTTCAATATTAAAATAACCAAGATTGCTTACCTGCACGTTTATAAGAAAACAAAATTAATTCATGAACGTGAACAAAAAAAAAAGAAAGATAACAGTATTTTACTTGTATGTATTTTTTTTTAGTATGAAGGAACTCCATTTTACCCAAATAACGACAGGTTTTGGTTAGTTGTACGGAAGTATAAAGTTAATCAGTTTTATACAGCTCCCACTGCCATTAGAGCTCTTATGAAATTTGAAGACGAGTTAGTGAAAAGGTAATAAAATGTATATACGTATATAGGTAAGGTAATAAAATGTATAAAATGTATATATACTTCATTCTGTGAACTGAACTGTACCGGATTTTTTTTTTATCAGAAAATGTATGTGCCTTTATCTCTTTTATTTTTTAAATATCGCTCGAGCAAATTTTTATAAAACCTTTCGATGAATTTATTAACGTTCACAATAATATTATACTACTTCTAACTTTTTTATTTTAAGATAAATTTTTAATAAATATCGATTAATTTTTACTTTGAAAATTGTCAAGTGATAGTAGGTAAATAAGACATTAAACAAAACGTAAAAAATTGTTCTCAATGTTTAATGTAACAGTTGCCTTAGAAAAAAATTAAACTTGTGAAATGTTCAATGAACACTACTCTCAAAAAAAAATTGATTTAAACAAAATGATGTAAATAAAAAATCATGGGTAATTGCAAGAAAAGAAACAAAGACAGTCTACAATCTCAAGAAACGAAAGGATCGAATTTAATATTCTAATTGCTGTTACTGGAAATCATGGTATTTCTATCCAAGAATTATCGGAACAATATCTAAGTGTAGTGTCTACAAAATGTTGATTAAGAATAAACTTCATCTTTATAAATATCCTTCATCTCAATATTTACAAGAAGGAGGCTTTGAAAGACACAGAAAATTTTGTGAATGATTTTTAGTGCAATGACTTTATTAAAAAGTAATTCAGAGTGACGAAGCTAATTTCAATAATCGTTTTATTCGCCATAACACTCATTAGTGGTGGACGGAAAACTTTTGCATTTACCTAAACTAAGAAGATATCAAAATGCATGGAAATATAATATGTGGATGAGACTAATGAACAATCAGCTAATAGAGTCTTACATTTATGATGTTAATTCAAATGAAAACTTTTATTTAGAAATATTGAGAAACGTTGCAAATACATTTCTAGATAATATACCACTGTTCATTCAAAAAGAATTATTTTAAAAACATGCTGGCGCACCACCATGCATTATAATGCAATGCAATTGGAGTAAATAATTGGTTATACTTTCAGTAATAGCAAAAATTGAGGCACATTTCGCGATAAAAAGAGACCCTCTACAGCTATCTGTTGTATAACTTTAACTGCTTCTACCATGAATGATTTAAAATACCTAGAACTGGAAATTTTGCTCAAATTTTTGACCTCTGACTAGACTGTTTCCTATTTTTAAACGTATAGTCACTTTTATTTAAAACAGGCCGAAAAGTCGAAGGTGTGGATCTTTAAACTGTATATTTTTAAGATCACCATATCTCCCAAATCCCGTGATAAAAAATGTCGCTACAAAATCTATATACATAATTTTTTCCCTGCATTTAATTTTATATGAGAAAAATTGTCAGTACACCGAATATTTTTTATGAACGTTAATAATTTTCTGTCTCTTATATTAGTTATCACTATATGTCATATAGGATTTTCTTCAATTTTTTTAATGCAAAAGCGAATTTTTGGGCCATTATTTTAATCTTAAATGTTTACTGAAACACTCAATTTATAAATTGTCGAAATGTTTCATTAACATCGATTAAAAATTTATTTTGTGACCCCAGATTATCACATTTTATTCTTTGTCATATATAAAAACTCAGTAAGTACTTTTAAGCCTACATGCAAATTTCAAACGAAAGTTTGAATTTTGCATTGAAGTTTTTTCTTTAATCTTTACTTTCAAAGTCAAGTTATTATAAATTATGTTTGGTTCAGTGCATTGATTTTAAATCAGATCAAATGTGAAGGTGTGAGGTCGATATTTCGGAACCATTTTCAGGAAAATTCGGTTTTTCCTTTAAAAAATTTTTATAACCAATAACATAACATAACATTTAGTAAAATATTATAGTGAATTATATTACATCTAAGGCATCATATTATCTCTCTGGATGAAGGCAGAAAGGACCGTGAAAGGACCGCTTCGATGTCTTAAACATTTTCGAGAAAGTTCGATTAAATGTCTTTCATGAAATCAAAAAATTTAACTGTTTTATTTTAAGTAATGAGAAAATGGGGGTGTGTACCCCTTCATCTTTTGAGGATACAACATCTGTTAATGAACTTGAACTGTGAATTCTGATAAAGAATCCATATACAAAATTTGAATTCGCTAAGGCAGCTCCGGTCAACTGAAATTAATTCAGGTTAGTTCGGGTCAGTTCAGAACAGATCAGGTCAGATTATATAGTTTTAGTCAAGGTTAGTTATGTAACAGGATATGCTTCGAACAATATAATGCAATAGAAAAGTTATTGTTATAACCATTCACAATGTAATTATTTTTCAGAGTGGATTTGTCTTCTTTAAAAATATTAGGCTCGGTTGGTGAACCAATAAATCCAGAAGCATGGATGTGGTACTATAAGTTAGTCGGAAGAGAAAAGTGTTCAATTGTGGATACATTTTGGCAGACGGAAACAGGTGGACATGTTTTGACTCCGTTACCAGGTGCAACTCCAATGAAACCCGGAGCTGCTGTAAATATGCCTTTTATTTTATAATTTATTCATTCAGACAACTGCAGTTCATCAGTATAAAGATAAAGAGAAAAAATTATGAAAGCAAAAAAATGATTATGAAAAAAAGTAGCAACTTAGATCACTTCATTGAACATATTCATACATTCATACTGCTCAGCACACACTTGTAAGAAGTGATAAAAACTATTTTGAAGTTCGTCCTGAATTCATTAAAATTTTAAAATGTGGGAAGAGTATATTTTTTCCGGCAGATAGTGTAAAGCACAGAAGTTAGATTTCTTTCGAGTCATTAACTGTCAACAAAACTTTATTTAACTTAAAATATAGGGATTTCTATTCTTTTCACCTTCACACCTTCACACTGAAAATGAATATAATGATCATCCCTCTACTACATTAACTACATTAACCAATGACAACGCATAATCGAGGCATGGAATGTACCCAAATGAAGACTAAACAGTAATGATCGAACGGTAGAAATTCGTTTAGATACAAGTATTTCTGATTAATATTAATATTAATATTAATATGTAATTAATATCAATTATTTAAATTTATAATACTAATTATAAAGAAATTTAAAGATTAGAATTTTACTCCAAAAGTTATAACCTACATATTCTGATATTGTTTGAATGTGTAAAGTGAATTTAAAAATTATATCATTGTCTATAGTGGATAGTGGACAGTTTCAACATTTTTGTTATTATTATTTTTTTTTATTTAATAAATTCACAAGTTTTATTTTATAACATATCTTTTTTTGTTAGCCATTCCAGAAATGTATCATGTAGGTAATATAATTTTAAAAATTAGAAGTGCATATATTGCGAATAAACGAGACAAAATTATGAGTGCATAAAAAAAACATTTTTTAGAAGTCAATATTCTTTTCGAAAAATTATTATCAAAATCAATTATTTCCACAGGCTTTCCCATTTTTTGGAGTACAACCCGCCCTTTTGGATGAGTCAGGGAAAGAAATAAGAGGAGAAGGTGAAGGTTATTTAGTATTTGCTAGACCATGGCCTGGAATAATGAGAACTCTATATAACAATCATGCGAGATATGAAACTACATATTTTTCGAAATTCCCAGGATATTACTGCACCGGGGATGGCATGTATTTCTTTTTTGTTAAAATAAATTAATAATATTCAACATTTCTAGGTGCTAGAAGAGATGGTGATGGTTACTTATGGGTAACTGGTCGTGTTGATGACATGTTAAATGTATCAGGGCATTTAATGTCAACGGCCGAAGTAGAATCTGTTTTAACCGAACACCCTAATGTAGCTGAAGCTGCAGTAGTAGCAAAACCCCATCCAGTTAAAGGTGAATGTCTCTACTGTTTCATAACAACAACTGATACTGCCTCATATGACGATAAATTACTAAAAGAATTGAAACAACTAGTTCGCGAAAGAATAGGGCCATTTGCTCAACCTGATGTTATTCAGAATGCTCCAGCATTGCCTAAAACTCGATCTGGAAAAATAATGAGACGAATTTTAAGAAAAGTAGCCGTAAATGATAAAGACGTTGGAGATATTAGTACTTTGGCAGACACCAACGTAGTAGAGGATTTATTCGCAAACAGACCAGTAGTAAATGTGTAAGCTTAAGATGTTTGTTGACGTTTGCCACTAATTTATTGTTTTGTAGTTTCTAGATAATAAAGGTTTATTGTGATGTTAGATTATTAACGTAATAATAGGTATATAAATTAACAAAATACATCACTATGTGTAAAAATGTGATAATAGAATCTTGTGCACATTTATGTTTTAATGTTTAAATTAATCATTCTAAATTCTATTATTTACACATTAACACCTGGTGTAGATGATCAAATAAATAATTTTTATTGAACAAATTGACAGAAATCTTTTGTTAATGTTTGCTTTGTTAGTATGATAAACACTGATTTTAACAAATCGTCTATGACAGCATCAATGTTGAACTTGTTTGTAAAAGTCATTTTAAGTTTGAATACCAGAATAGCTGTATAAACACTGTTTATAGTTGTTATGATCAAAATGGTTGGTTAAAAAATTTAAAGCATTATTTAGCTTTGTAAAGCCATATTTTTCTTCTAAAGAGTGTTCAAGTGTGCGTAATTGCTTTTTGATTAAATTTGCATTGCAACTTATTGAGACAAGAGGATTTTTGGCATCCATAGTGTTGAAAGTATGCTCCAAATGCGATTTTACGCTTTATTGATGCTTAAAGACCTATTTTAAGTATGGAAATACAAACAGATATGTATCATCATATGTATCTATTTTGACTTCATAATTCACTTTGACATGCTTTTTCAAATTTCAGTCTTAGAGTCCTTACCCCCAGAGGCCCATTTCATTAAATTTACAAGTTTGGTAAAATTAGTGTGTAATGAAGGTAGCTCAAACCCCATTGGTTGTTGTTTAGCAATAAACTAGTATTACAAGTGTTTTAATTTTTAAGAAACAGGTCCTAGATCATAACAACTCACCTGAACAATGTTTACTTTTTTCGTAGGTTTTCACAGGTTTAACATATATATTACGTAGTTTTGAAGATATTTATTTTGTAAATATTAATTTAAAAAAAAAACGAAATAGCTATATAATCTTCCTTTCAGTAATTACCTTAAATATTTATCAGAAAGAATGAAAAACTAGAAAACTAACAAGACATTTCTTAATTTATAACTGAAAATAAACTATACAACTTATTACTACTGTACGCTGTTCGCCTCCAAAAATGTCACGATTTTGAAGTATGTATTTATGCTAATATTACAATTAATTAAATCAAACGCTTCAAAATCACAACGCTGTCACGACGACCAACTTCAATCTTAATATTTTTTTTATATTCGTATACGGAACTATAGAATCTCAATCCAATTTTAAAAGCTGAAATATACTGTTTTTTATTTTATTTTTCAGTAACATGTTGATATTTGTGTACTGAAACACACAAACTATACAATCTAAAACTTATTCAAAATGGGTTCAAACTAGAACATTTGCTTTGTTTCAAGCTTCTTATCTGCTTCTGTTTTAATTTTAAATGTCATAAATTGTGTAGTGTGTAAAAAATACAAATCTCCTCAATATACCCAAGTACTTGACAAATTTGATGTACTCTCCAACTTTAATTTATTTAACTGATGACGAAAATAAATAATTTTGATGTCCTTTGAAAAATGCTTTACAAAGATTTAAAGCACAATAAAAATTTATTCCAATTTAAAATTTTTTATGTAGACATATGTGGTAAAATAGATATATAAGTTCTTAAAAAAAAAATTTATCTAAAATAATAAATCTCCTTGACTCCTCTATTGGAAAATTTGCAAAAAATAAGTCTCAAATCCAAAAAGCTGTTTATTATAAATTTTAACTGCATAAACATTAGAGAAAAGTAGAATTTAACATTTTTTTTACATTATGTCATATTGTTATAACTCGTAAACCAGTAAATTCTTATTCGGAAAAGTTAAAGTTGTCGCAATGGTTTAAAATACGTAAGAAAAATATATACCACATCTTTATCTACTCAGAACTTTATTTATTTTGATTTTTCAAAATGAAAACTAGTAAAATAAGAACCGAAGTTTTTTTTGTTACTGTTTCATTAGATGTTATTACGTTAAATAAAGTTTAATTGAATTTATCAATATACATGTCTCACCACAATAACCTGACTCCAGATTTTCAAAAGAATCAATAGACGGAAGGAATACCGAAGAGATAATAAATATTTTTCGCTTCCTATCGACTTCCTTGAACCTTGCTGCAATTTATTTTTACGAATTAACGACGTAGTTGCTTCCTATTTTTTATTACATTTTTTGTTTTCCTAAATTCCATTAATTTTCCAGAAAATGTTAATTTAAGGAATCATTTTTCAATTAAAATTTTTAAAATATCAATTTAAAAACTAAATTAATCTACTTAATGTTGATTTCTTCCTACTTGCTTTTTTAAGTATTTTAGTTGTTAACTATAAAGATGATGTACCTAACTGCAAAATGTTTACAGTATTAAAACTGCAGAAAAGACATTAGCAGACTGTCAGTGATTTTACATTTAAATTTGTATCTGATCCATTCCCACATGGTGAGGTAAATGTAAACTATAACAATACCTACACTTTTAAGAGTTGTGATTTGTCGTATGAAAAGTCTTATCTAACTGTTATAATTGACTGTCAGTTCCATTTCTTGTGAATTCTACATTTTCCATTCTAAATAGAACAATGACAGAAAATTTCGTTGAAATATTTGTAATTTAGGCTTTATAATGGACAAAAACGTTGTCCAACAATTAAAAATTTTTAAAAAACTTGAAACTGGAAAATTGAAACAAAACTTAATAAAGCAAAAATAAAATGAGTGAGATCGAAGTACACGAATTGACTGATTTGACACGAAATGTTTCTCGTGTTACTGGTTACCTATATTTTAACTGAAAGAACTTAACCGTTCCAGTACTCCTTATCCTTTGTAGTCAAATGTAAATATTGAAATTAAAAGATTTATTGAATTATCTTAAATTACGATATTAAGATTTCTCTAATTTCTCTAATACCTATTTTATATTCACCGTCTCTTTTGAGCATGTAGGTAAAAATTGATAGCTTGATTATAACAGAAATCACAAATGAAGACCATCGTGAACTTGCCAATGACATTTTAATTGAAATACAAGTAATATCATTTATTTTATCACTCTAATATATATTATCAAATTTAATTATGATTATACTTACAACCTAAGTTGTTACTTAACTTAGAAGTTTGTCTGATCCATAAAAAATAACCCTTCTAAAAACCCGAGTTGGGATATTTTTTATTATGTTATGAATAAATCAGTACATTGAAAATCCTTGATTTGGAATACCTAACTGGTTGATAAATCAAGTGACTTCTTATATTTTCTAGATATAGATGTTAAATGACCTGTAAGTTCTAACTAAAGACCATTTAACACAATACTATTTCATAGCAATCATAGCAAAGTTCTTGTTTCTGTGACAAAATTTCTTATTATAATTTTTGGCATTTTGTGTAAATTATCATGAAAATTTAGCATCGTGTTAAACGGCTTTAAGATCTAAAAATTATTTATCAACATATATGGTGTATGTTATTCACTAACCAAAATATATATTTTTTGATAATTACATAGCTTAAAAATATGCTTAATTCACAATTTCTACGATAAAAGTGGCTTTAAATAGTTTATCCATCAAGTTAATTTTGTGTTACGATGTGATTTCAAGAGTCACTTATAGGTGAATATTTTCACTTGACCATATTAATGGTACTAAGTAGTGACATGTTTCAAACACATCGCGATTCAAAATTAATTTGATAATTAACATTGTAACGAAATATAAATAAGCGCCACAATGTGACAGACTGCAGCTTTTTATTAATGCCTTTATAAAACATATCATTCCATTTCAACGAGATGTCTACCTATATATACCTGTTGTATGTAGGAATATTATATATTTATATATAGGAGGATCAGTGTACCCAAACCTACATTTTAAAAAACTTACAATAAAAATTTAGCAACATAACCTGCAAATTTTATTATTATATAACAATTCCTCTTTATAATAAAAATTTGTTTTCATGTCAATATTTTATCATTAATGGTAGTTTTTAAAACAATTCATTTAGCCAATATAGCTAATAATACTAAATAAATAAAATAGTAACCTGATTGAAGATAATGCCGCGGCCGTCGTGTGGCGTTGCCTGACATTTCGTAAGCCATGCTACTTATTACTTCAGAGACAATTTGATATCAGATTATCTCATAATTAAAAAATTTTCAGTCATCGGCCTTAAAAGCCTACTTTCTACTAAAATATCACTTAGATTTTTTCTTATATATATATA
>QDEB01064760.1:0-25576 GCA_004193795.1 Asbolus verrucosus | reverse complement strand
ATCTCATGCATTAATTTTTAAGGGGAGTGTCATAAATTTTCAAAAAAGTTTAATTTAATCAAAAACAAAATGAAAGAAAGTAGATGGTCACAATGTTAATCAAAACAAAAAAAAAAGATGTTTAATTTTTAATAACAGAAACCTTTTCATTTGACGTATAAGTAGTTATTAATATAAAAACTAACAACGTCATTTTTTTGTGTTTTGTCCAATAGGTACTATTTTAAAATTCATAAAGTGAGTGAGTGAGTAGGTACATAGAACAAGTTGTAAAATCAAGAAAATTTTTGAAACTGATTTAGTGAAATTTTCAATAAATTAGAAAGTACAGTAAAAATTTTGTGAGATTTTTGCAAATTTTGTAGAAGTGTGAATTTTTAGTAAATAAGCTTTTTGATATCTTCTTTAAATTTGTATCAAACTTCTATACTAGGTTTAGCAAAATTAAAGAAATATCAGTGCTGTGGAATGTTGTAATTAAGATATTTAAGTGAAATTCCAATTATCTCAAAAGTTTAGAAAAATTCTTTAAAAATTATGAAATTCATTGTATCCTTCTTGTATAAATTTGTAGAATTAGATAAAATATTCAGACAAAAACGAAAACAGCAGCGGAATACAAAAAATGTACTTACTGCTGAAACCCAACTTATAAAATTAAGTTTCAGTTGTGTGTGCAAAATCAGAAATTAAAAATAATTTTAAAATTAGTTTTGCAAAGTATCCAACATCTTAACACTGCCACCTATTTTTTAAGATAAGATAAAACACATTTAAATAAAACATCATCGACACTGGCGATCATCAATAACTTTGATAATAATGATAATAATAAATTTGAATATTTGTTTTAGTGTGACCTTTCTTTGTTTGCTCTCTAAAACGAATTTTAATTTTGTTTTTTAGTACATTTGTTTTAACTTTTAACTATCCATCATGATTATTGCCAGCCAAATGTCAATGGTAAATGATGAATTGTCGATATAAAAACAAAGCCGTGACGATACCGCGCTATTGAAAAGAAAAAGAAAAATTCCAACCTACCTGCATTTTCTCCCTAAGCAGACTTGCCAGGGAATTGATGGACGTGATGGAATTAGCTGGTGAATTAGTTTCCGATTCATCTTCACCTGGCGGTTTGAGCATCCTTGGACTTGTGACGGACTTCCTTCTAGCATTACGCAGAGGCGTCCTATGAAAGAAACATTGAAAAATACAAAGAGATACAACAGACACTAACCAATTCGTTACAGTTTCATTAGTGTAAGTGCTAGAACAAGACTCTGCCACGGTAATAAACGGTTCTGTAATGTAATATAACGTCTCTTATCACAAGCGTGTTGACCTGAAGACCAAAGAGGGGAAGCTTCCATTAAATTAATTTGTCGACGCACATCGAAAAGTGAACAAACCAATTAATTCCCATAGAATCCGCTAGCGATTTCAACAGTTCCTATCAGAATCTACTGCATCAAGCCACACACATTTAAACTAAACCCTTACATTTTTTAAATTCATTCTAAGAACTGGTGAACATTTCGAAATTTCTGATAAACGAGTTTCGAGTTAGTGCAATCGTTATGGGTTGTTTATTTATTATTAAGATTGACGCACGTTATTATTCTATCTGAGCTGGCACTGATCTAGACCCCTGTGTGTCTTTGCTGTTATTACAATATCCGCCCCAACTGCATTTGCACTTGCTTAATTGTAATGGAGAATATTTCTTGTGGGTGTTTCCGGATTTAATAAGGCACATCCAGACGGTTCGAAGAAAGATGCTGAATCACTTTCTCTCAACTTAAGTTAACTTAAATTACGAAACTCACTTAGATTGGGTTGTTTCATCCTCGTCGATATACTGGATGTCGTCTAAGTTAAAGTTAGAAAAGCTCATGATGGTTTACTCAATGCTGAGATACTAATCATTGATTTAAATAAATCACACCAGCGATTTCACGAAAACACTAACAGACTAACGAGAATTAATTCCTTATCTAATATTTATCTCTATTTTAAGTGTATGGATTGCGGATAATGTGTCATATTAAAAAATAAACATTGTCATTTTCGTTTAAAACAACAGAGATATGGCAGCAGCGCTACCGACATAAATCCCATAATCTCACATAAAAATGCATGCACATAAATTAATGTCACTTATAATAAATCTCACGTAAACTATCTTTATCTTGCCTAGTTATTAAATCGTAAAACGCATCAGAGCAATTATTATTTGAATAAAATAGAACGCCACTGTTTTCTGAGGTTCATAAAATATTCTGTTGACTTATTTAAATTTTTGTTAGGTGTGATAATGATTTTGGATCTACAGTTGCGTACAGTTAAGTGAAATTTGGCTACTTATGTCAGATGGGTACTAATATCAATCAACTGCAAAAAAAAAATACAAATTTTAGTTTATCTCTTTCGAGATAAAGATAAATGATTATAATTTGAAATATTTAATTATGTAAACAAAAAACAATGACATCACAGAAAAATAAGGAAAAAAATCATAAAGTATAAAAAATTTGATGTACAACAAATAAGAGTATATAAATAAGTCAAAGAGGTACGTCAAAAAATAAAAAATTTTAGATGTAAGACACTCTAAATTCAACTGAATTTTTTAAGTTCATACTAAATGCAAGCGATTTTTTTTTAAATGATTTGAATTAAATTTTGCAAAATTTTTGTATCTAATAATTTACGATTAACCAGGAAATGATCTCGTTTTTTAATAGTTAATCAAAAAGCAACCAAAAAACCAATTGTTTCACTAATCAATCTTAGTTATTTTTAAAATTTCATTCGCGTTGTATACGAGTCATTTAGTTTAGTTGTTTTAGGTTATCAGATTTAAAAACTTTAGGAAAACTATTACGTCAGAGAATTCCCCTATAAGTTTATTTTAATTTTTTATATATTAATATTTATTAATATTACGTGACTTGCGACATTAACAAGTCAATTCTATTGACACTGGTAGTCAATTTTTAGGATTTTTTTATTTATAGCATTTTTTTCTAAATGTTTTTGGTTCTAATAAACAGCTGGGTACAAATGCTTCAAGGTCACACGTCTTTCACGGGTAAATGACGTATATAGTGTTGTTCAGTCTGAACACTTCATTTTTGCCTCGCTAATACGAAATCAATTACTTATATTATTGCAACCACAAAAAATCAGTAAGTTCAAATCAAAAACCATTAAAAAGGAATTTGGAGCAACCGCAGCCGTTCTGGTTCAACTGAAATTTAAATACTGCAGAATTCATTTTATAGGGCATCTCTTTTATTGCCGAAGAATGTAGTTAAAAAAAAAAACGGAGATTGCAGTTGTATTCATACGAAAAATGCAATTAAGGAATAGAGGGTAATGATAAAACAGGATGAATTAAAAGGATAAAAGCATGACATTCACGTGTCTAATGAGCATAACAAACAGCGATGTCATTTAATTTTGGACAGACTGTATTTTTACACAGTCACAATCAATATATTGTTAAATTTATTATGGAAAATTTAAACAGGAGAAATTTACCGGACGATAAAAAGTCAACAAAGACAATAATCCCAAATTCACACTATTATGAAAACTATTCATAAATTCATAATCACGAATTGCTTCACATAATTGTGTACAGAGTTGTATGACAAACCAATAACAGATAAAACTTATACTTCCAATAAAAATAATCAATTTCTTACCTGGTGGTTGGTGGTGCTTCGAAATCGCTATCCGAATCGTCTCCATCTTCCGGTTCTGCAATCTGCACAAAAAAAGTAAATAAATAAATTAGATGTCAAGGTCAATTTAATAATTGTGAAAAATAAAACTTTCGACCTTATAAGCCTCAAAACTGTTGTTCTCCAAACTTGAGTATGTTTCGGAAGTGTTCTCTTCGTCATCACTACCGCACTTTATTGCGAATGAATGAGCCCTTTCCATTATTATTCCAATGTGGTTTTTTTCACTTTTTCATTTTAGTTATTGCCTTGTATATAATTATAACACGCTAAACTGTTATAGTTTTAAACATGTCGCCATGAATGAATTTAAATTTATTTCAAACGAGCATTTGGATCAAATAACCAAGGTCATGAAGCGAATGTAACACACAATAATAACTTTTCTTGATGCGACAAGGGAACAAGAGTTATTATCCAAATTATATCTTTGCAAAATAAACCTATGTGCTGCATCATTCGCCAGTTTATGTATTTAAACGAGAATCATAAAAATAAAACAAAAAAAATTTGAACTGAAATGTGGATTAGTGATGAACTATTGCCATACAAGCTATTTTAACTATTCATAATAATATTTTCATTTTTACATTATATTTTTTATCTCTATAATTATATTAATAGTCATATTATAATAAATTTTAAGTTTATATTTTAAATAAAAGATAATACATAAAATAAACTTAAAAAATATTGTGCTCTAATACAGGCAACCGACGATACACACACAAATAACAAGTAGCATATTTAAGTCCTGAAAATTAATTTTAAAAAATCGTAAAATACGTTTGAGTAACAACAGTTTACAATGATCAGTACAGTTTGAATTATACTCTTAGATGCTTATAAAGTCTTCCTACAACATAATAAAAAAAATATGGAGAAAAACCGAAATAAAAATTAAAATAATTTATAAAAACCACAGAATTTGAGGCAAAGAAAGGCGAGTAAGATGCAGTAAAGAAATAATGACAAAAAAAAGCAGCTAATTTACTAATAAGAAATAATGGTGGTATAACACGAATTAACATAAATAATAAAAAAAATCTGTACCTGTCGTTTGAGATCCTGCAGATTAATATGATTGAATTAATAAAAAGGAAGAATTTATTGAACAATGCTGACCTGTACTTGCTGTTTGAGGGCTTGTAGGTCGTCTAAATTGGGTAGTGAGATGCTGTTCCTCCTCAGTGACAATCTTCTTTCCGACGTTTCGGCCGGGTGTTCGCCATTTTCATAGTCACTATCTCTATTTTCAACATTCAAAGAAGTTTCATGAACATTATTAGACTTATTAGACTTATTAGAGTCCATCGGTGGCGGGTCCACTACAATTATGGGAATCTCTTCAAATGGTCTAACACGTGAATTATAATACTTCCGGATACTCATTTTCTAACTACTTAGACTAAACTAATAGAAACAAACATTTGCTACTATTAAAGGTACCACAAGTAATAATTAATACTAAACGTTTGCTTACACTCGTTATTGTCGATGCGTGTTTCGGTGGCAATCGAACAATTTAAATTCCCTCCATGATTCTCGCATCAGCGATGACAATAATTTCTCATTATTAATTACTGTCGCAATTAGAAAAAACTTCGCATTAATTAATAGAGTCGGCGAGAAAGAAATCTATTTGTTCTCCACAAACCTACGGAAAGCAAATACGAGACTGTCTGTTTGCTCTTGTTGAGTATTCAAATTAGATTTGAATTTCACGTGATCTTTTGCGGTTTCTTTACCTGTAAAGAAAAAGTGTTAATTACTGTTTCACCTCTGGTACTCGACCAAGCTGGATTTTAATCGTGGAAGGCGTAAGAAAAGTTAAACAGAATAAAGACGTAAATATTTGTTAATTAATTTTATTGTGTTAATTGTTAAACAAAAATCAATGCTACGGCGAATGTAGGTCAGAACACTAACAAGTGATTATGAAGGCAGAAATCTTAATTTTCTTCACGTACTTACTCAGTAAGTTTGGTCAATACGAGCTCAAAACGTGCGTTCAAATCACGCTCTTTTAACACTTGTCTGTGACTGAAATGACGTGGAAGAATTAAAACTCTTGTAAAACTTAGATACATCGTTTCTACTTAAAAAAGCGTGTTTGGCGTGAACTTTCTTCTAAGCTTATACAGGTGTTCTAAAATTAATTAAATAATAATGTCCCCGCAAATTGTACCAAAATTTCATTTGCATTAGATAAACGTGGGTAAATAAAGTTATGTAAAAAAAGGGGCAAATAAGTAAACAATTCGTCCACAAAAAGTTAAATTTAAAAAGTACACCAACAAAAAAGAAGGATGGATGTGACTATTCCACATACTTTGGTAAAAACTGGACAAAAATTTTCCATCACGAACATCTTTTTCAAACGGTAACTTATGTTTATTTATGCACGACTTTCCGTTAGAAGGTAGCACTGTTTCATGTTCTCCATGATTTCGCTTTGAGTACAATATATATTCTACATATTCTGAATATCTTAAAAATTATAAAGTTTATAAGATTTGTTGCATAACTTTTGAAACAAATACATAAATCAAATTAACAGAAATTCGATGAACACAAATAATTAACTCCTTATCCACATTTTTTTGGTTGGTTGAGGTGTAAAGCTTCAGAAGTAAAAACCTCAATTACATGTAATTTACAAACAATTTTTGTCACGCATAATCACTGTAATTTAAGGTACATATAACAAAACACGCACAAAACACATGGATATTAGTGTCTTAAATAACATTACCTACCTACCTAAAAAAAAATTCTCGCAGACAGAGGACTGGAAATAACATTGTTTTTGTTCGAAATAAAAATAAGTGTATTTCGACACTAGAAAAACAGAGTATAAAACGAAATTACAAGTTAAAATTATACTTACGTACGTAATGTTTTACGATGCACAACCGTAGATAAAAAAATGTAAATAATCACTGGCAAATAAGTTTTCTCTTTTGTTCAACAGCCTTGTTTAAACACACTTTAAACACTAGACGGCCATTTAATTAAAGTAAGCAAACTTAAGTGATATTTATTATATTACTTAAGCTTGATTATTGACTGTCAAGTTCCTGATAACATGTAGAACTTATCATGGATTAAGTAAATGCAGCAATCGTCATATGAATTAAATTCACCAATTTTGTAGCAAGTTTAACAACTTCCTACACGCAACAATTCATGAAATTATAGCCGCTTCTTCAATTGTTACCATGTAGACAGGTTCAAAAACAAAAAAGCAAAGGAACCCCCTAATCAGTCTTTTTATAAATATAATTACAAATGTTCATACAAAATAGGAATAAGACATAATTCAAGTTCTATTCGCTTAAATTGTAAAATCTTTTTAAAACTTCTCCATCTAGGAATTTCATTTATAAAAAGTGATGAACAATAGTAACAGTATCACTTTTTTCAAAACAGAAATATAGCGAAAGAATCCGGTCAATTAAGGATTTGTAGTTGGTTGCGATTTATTGAATACGATATCATAAACCTGATCAAATGAACCAACGAAATGCACTTCCAACCCTTCAGTGATAAATTTCGGAAGATCGTTGAAATCTTTCTTGTTTTCGTCAGGTAAAATAATGCACTTAACTCCGGATCTTTTAGCCTGAAAGTCCTCATTAAAAATAATCAAGAAATAATAAGCAACCACTCACAGCAATTGTTTTTTCTTTAATGCCTCCAACAGGCAACACTTTACCCATCAACGAAATCTCCCCCGTCATCGCCACGTCTTGTCTGATTGGCTCATTTTTAGCCAATGAGAGTAAAGCTGTGACTATAGTACATCCTGCACTAGGCCCATCTTTCGGAGTGGCGCCCTCTGGGACGTGTAAATGTAAATGACTAGAAACCAACACTTAGTTATGATAACTGATCTGATTAACCCCTTACCTCGTCTGCAAGAATTTATTGTTTTTATCGATTTTATGCAAGTAATTTCTGGCAACTGTTAGGGCGATTTTCGCAGACTCTTTCATGACGTCACCTAAATGACCTGTTAATTCTAAAGTACCATCCGTGTCTTTCTCAATGGGAGGTCTCCTTGTGGTCGTTTCAATATACAAAGTTGAGCCCCCTATTGCAAAATGTTAACACGTTAGAAATGGTTCTAAAAATGGTTTAAAAATGGATCAAAATTACCCATGGCGGTCCACGCTAGACCCATCACGACCCCTGGGGGTGTAGTTGGGTACATTCTTTCATGAGTAAATACGGGTTTGCCAACAAAGTCCGATAGATTCTTCGTGCTGACTTCGACGAAATTCGTTTCTTCTTTGACCACTTTGAAAGCGACCTTTCTCACGACTTTTTCAATGTGTTTTTGAAGATTTCTAACTCCAGATTCGCGACAGTAACTCTTAATGAGCGTGTTTAAAGCGTCATCGTCGATTTTGATGTGTTGGTCGTTTAATCCGCTGTCCTTCATCGCCTGAGGCAGGAGATACTTTGTGGCTATAGCAAGTTTTTCTTCGGCGACATATCCAGACATATCGATCATTTCCATCCTGTCCCTCAAGGGTTCAGGTATTGTCTCAATAACATTCGCTGTACATATAAAAAGTACTTTAGATAAGTCTACAGGGACGTCTAAATAATGGTCGAGAAAATTCGAGTTCTGTTCAGGATCTAAAAGCTCTAATAATGCAGAACTGGGATCACCTGTATATCCCCTAAAACCCGATCGAGTTATGTTGGCAACAATTCGTCAGAATTTCAAAAAACTTACTTGCCGATTTTGTCAACTTCGTCGATAAGTACCAGGGGATTCTCAGTGCGTGTTTTTTTCAAACATTGGATTACTTTACCAGGCATGGCCCCCACGTAAGTACGCCTATGACCCTTAATTTCAGCTACATCAGTCATACCACCCACAGAAAACCTGAAGTATTCTCTATTTAAAGCCCTAGCGATAGATCGCGCTATAAAACGACTAATTTAATCAAATCAGTGATGCCATGAGAAAAATTAGTATACCAATGCTAGTTTTACCCACTCCTGGGGGCCCATGGAAACATAATATTTTTCCTTGAGTGGAACCTTTTAGTTGACTAACAGCAATGAATTCTAAAATTCGCCGTTTAATATCCTCCATCCCGTAATGATCTTGATCTAGAATTTCTGAAGCCCTTTGCAAATTTAAATTTTCTTCACTATAAACACCCCAAGGGAGTGAGGTTAGCCAATCCAAGTAATTCCGCGTAACGCTAAATTTACAGATGTTAAAATGGGAGAACGAGATTTTTTTTTAAACCTACTTGAACTCGGAACTGTGACTTTCCAGGAAGTTAAGTTTGTTTAATTCTTCTTCTATGACAGAATTTACAGCTTCTGGTAGCACTTTGTCTTTGATCCTCTCTCGAAATTTGTCGCCTACAGCGTCTTTGTCTTCTTTTTCCAGCCCCAATTCCTTCTTGATCACTTTCAGTTGCTCTTGCAGGATGTATTTTCTGTGATGTTGTTTGACTTTTTCTTCCACTTCTTTCCCTATTTTCTGCTGTAATTTCGAAAGTTCATATTCTTTTTTCAACAGTGACAACGAAAGCATTAGCCGTTTTGGAATCTAAAAGAAAACTCTTCAGTATGTTAATTGTCACAACAAACATCTCACACACATCCATTTCTTCAAGCACTTCTTGCAATTCCTTAGCTTCAGCAGCAGTTAAAGCGGCACCTAAATCGCTCAAATACACGGGATTATCGACAACTCTCTGCCCTTGATGCATCATTTGCTGCAGGCTATCTCTATATAAAGGATTCAAACTAATAATATCTCGAATCGTTTTAATAACTTCTTGCGTTAGCGCCTTCACTTCTTCCGTTTGTTTAAATTTATTGTGAATGATGTTCTCTACTTCAGCCATCAAAAATTGTTCTTTCTTTGGATCTTTGGTTTCTTCTTTTCTCTCTTCAGTCTTGGCTTGAGATGGCGCTTCCGGGCTTTTAGCTTCAGCGGTTTTTTTAATGCGGTTGTTTCTGTGCTTTCGCCGGCGCTTTTCCGCATCTGTTTCCTCTACAAATACGTTCATTGTCGTTTTAAAAATGGGAAAGGTGAGTTTCATTTCTGCAGCAGAACGAGCTGCGTCATAATGAATGCTTTTGATTCAGTTTGTTGGGGGGTCAAGAATAAATAGCAGGAATCGTGGACACCTATAATTTGGCATTATCATTGTTAAACGCACCTACCTTTTATTCCATCTTGGTCGCTATCTATGATCTGGCCTGTGATTTTAATTCTGCGATGAGCCATGACTACAAGCCGCAACCGGTCTCCTAAATCCTGCATTTCATGAATTTGGGCGAAAACTCCAACATTATATACATCAGCTATGTTATTCACAACTTCAGATTCATTTTCTTCATTTCTCTTCAGGAATATGCCACAGTAAGGTTGATTTAACTTGACTTTTCTACGAATTAGCTCAATTAGTTGCGGGTGCGTTACCTTGAATCAAAAATTGGTGAACTATCAATGAAAATCATTCTCACAGACGACATACCTCAATCAATTTAATGAATCTTGGGAAAACTATGTTACGATTAATTGCTATCACTGGTACATGAGGCCATACTTCTGGAACAGCAAGAGTGGCCGGTAACTGCGTATTATATCCCCCGTCATCATCAGGGGGCCGATGATCACCATCCGAGTCATCTTTTGACGTGAAAAATCGTACACTCACATCATTAACTCCTCTAAAATTTACATTTTTCAGCAATATCGTGCTACTGTTGTTACTATTTAAATTAAAACACACAGAGCCTGGCACCAACTTTGAGTTAGTGCGCAAAAGTGAGGTTATATTGGTAGATAAACATGGGTGATAACTTCTTTTAAAATGTAAATGATGCCAAAAACGGGGAAAATTACGCGAATGTATTAACGCACGCGTTAAATGGGCCATTTTTTTCAAACAATAAGGTAATAATAATAATTCAAAACAACTTTTCAAAATGTTATGAAAGGTCAAGTATCATTGCCAACAATTTAGCACTAAAATAGTTACCACTACCACAGTTACAAATTAAAAGTTTCTAAAACAATTCCAAACTTTATATACTTAAATATTTTATTGTTGGTTTTTAAAATTAAATACAATAATAATGTACGCTAAACTCTGATCAATTAATTACAAATGAGGATGAAAAATGAAAACAGTACTTAAGCCCTCAAAGAAACAAACTGCTGGAATACTTCGAGAATGTGGGGATCCAAATCTTGAGTAAATAGCAATGTCTCTAACGTGGAGCTGTATTTCTGTACTTGTTCATGATGCTGCAACAAAAATTCACGGCTTACATTCAGTTTACAACGTTAGTTTTAAATTTACCGCCAAGAAGACTTGTTGGAGCCTTCCGATAGTCCATTTGTACCAATGCGTCGCATAGTCCCTTCCGTCAGTATCGCACCTAACTAAGTGTTCAGAAAGAATCATGATAAACCTTTGGAAAATAATCAAAAACAAATTCTTCTGGTCGGCTTGTGCCGCTTCCAGTTTTTCTTCCATCCTTTCCACGTATTCTTCCGTGGGTTTTTCAGTATCTGACTGCTTCTTTTTTGAATCTTCATCTTCGGACTCGCTTTCGCTACTTTCCGCTCTCGCCAATTTCTCTCTGGCTTCGGCCAGTTCGCCCCCCAATTTAATCACGTGTCTATTCATTTTTTTAATTGTGAGATGCAGAATCTCCCACAGATACATTTTGGTGAATTCTCCGGTCATTTCCTTGGAGAAAATCCAATTGGCCACTGCCGAACATTCAACTATTTGTATTTTCAACATCTTATCGACCAAAACGACCATCATCTGCTGGTGGTTGTGCCACAATTCGAACATGTTTCTCAAGACGCATATTTGGGCTTCTTCGGACTCTGCTAATATCTAAAATCATTTCATTTTTATTTTTATTTTTGTTTTTTAACTTTTGTATGTGAGAAAATAACCTTGAAGACGTAGAGAAATTTGGAAATTGCTGCGAAGCTATGTGAGAAGCTCTTTGAACCCAGATTGAGAAGGGTTTGAACGAATACGTCTATTTTTAGCGGGTTAAATCGGCTGTCAGTCTCTTCTTCTGAACGAGGATTGGGCAGGTCTTTTAGCACCCCCAGAACCTCCTCTGGGGTGCATTTTTGTCTTATAGAAACCACCAACTGATGGGCGGCGGAAGTGCCCGGAAGAGATGCTGAAAACATTTTTTTTTAATATAACAACGTAAAAAATGACGACAGCATGATACGAATTAACTAAATTCGTTATGCATGCAATAAAATTTCATAATTTAGGAAATATTTCATCATCGCGCAGGAAGCTGTTGCTCAGGATTTTTTCACAATTCCAATGATTTAACTGATCCATAGTTACAGTGTGTTCCACTTTACGTTGCTTCCTGAAAGTGGCGGAACTCTTTAAAAGATACGGCCAAGTAATTCGAACTCAGTCAATGGAAATTATCATTATTATCGATTTATCATTTTGCTTTTGTCTTGCATGCTTTCCACTGTCGCTCTGTTGCGTAACAAGCCAAACTGCACAATTTCTTTGAAGAAATCCGTCGCGACGTGTTAATTGCGACAATCGCTGCACGCAACTGTTAATTTCGGTTCTAACTTTTCCTTCAAGAAATTTTTCCGCCGTTATTGTGTCAAACGTGTTCATTGTTATGATTGTTCAGCTGTTATGTTCAATGCTTCAGACAATTGTTGTCTTCACATGTAACATGCACTTTCATTATTGTTTTCGGTTTCGAAATCCAGCGGCGTGAAGATGCGACCGCGCGATATTGTGAGAATATACCGATTTAGGAGTGTTTTTTGGGTAACACACTGCAATTAAGTTCAAGGTGGTTGACGATTCGTGGTCAAAACACGCATTCAACGAAGATTCGGTCATCGTCGAGATAAAGGCGATCGAATGAAGAAACAAACGCGCGAATCTTCCGTTTCACAAGTACAGATATGATCAGTTTTAATGAATTTGTGTAATAAAAGATGAAATATTTTATTGCAGCTGCTGCTATTATGATTTTACGCAAATACGTGACTTTATTGCGCAACGAAACGTAAATTACGGTGGAAAAAGTTTTTCTTGACACATTCTCACATTATTTCTCTGAAATCTAACGAAACGGCCGACTGCAAAGTAGACGCCAAAATTCCAGATGCCAGTTGGTTTATTTTGCCAGAATTTTGGGGTTATACACATTAGCTCTTGCAAGGGATAAAAAGAAGTGGAGAATTGCATAAATTTTCCTCGTTTGTTTAGAAACTTCTTGCAAAAACCCTTTTTACTTAGACAAATTAATATAATGGTCTTTTCTCAGAATAATAAAATTTATCAGGTGGTTTCGATATTTGATTCTTTCTATTTTTTTCTTTACTTATGAATCTATTTTGAATAAACAATCCGAATCTGGGTGAAATTTTGAGTACACTGACATCCATAAATCAATTGTCCACATTAAAAAATAATAAGTTTTATATTTTCGTAATATTTACAAGAAAATGTCACACCAAATTTTTCTTCATAACTGCATATGTAGAGCTGTCGATAGTACACTTGATCGAAAATTAAAATTTTTAGAAAAAAAGGTTTTATTTTAATAGAACGCGTATATTCTGAGAAATCACTTAAAGATAATTAGAATTATATAAGCTTTAAGTTTCAAGAATCTTCAGTGGACAATTTCTGAAATCTTAACATGTGTAAAAGAAAAAAGTTAAATACAAGAAGTGGGTTATTTTAACGGTTTTCTTTCCAAATTAAGACAGTCTTTAATAGACGTCTTAACTTTAATATTCATTTATTTTATTTTACTTTATCTTTAAGGTGATTCGGACGTCTTTGTTTCAAATCTTATCCGCTGAAGGGAGCCATCTATTAAAAGCTCTTCATCTAAACTTTAACCACTTCTACTATGAATGATTTATGTTAGGAGGAATCAACTTGATAGTTAACTAACTATTATAAATTTATTTCAATGACTTTTCTCGACCTTAGATGAGTGCCGTAAAATTTAAAAATTAATCAATTTTAATTTCCCCTAAACTCATGATCAATTGAAACTGAAATGAAATGGAAGTGAATGCAGAATTTCTCAATGATACTTATTTTTCTGTTTACAACATCAATAACAAATTATTCAGCGTTTTAATTCAAAATTTTTCTGTGTACGCTTAAAAACATATTTTTGAAAAAATACATGATCCGATTAAAAAAAACACAAGGAGCAATTCTCGGTATTTACCTTACAATATCAAAAATTCGCGAACCGTTTCCCTTGGGTTCATGAATTATGATTGATATACATTTGAATTTTGAAGTTGTATGATAGTCGCGAAGTTTTAGTTACCTAATGTATTAAAATTGATTTAAAAATGGTTTAAAAACATTTTTTTAAATTTTCCTTAGAAAGTATCAAACGATCTACATCTAGTTATTTATATAGAAGATCAATTTTTTCCGATTGAACATAATTATTTCATGGCAACAGATATTTTTTATTTATTAATCGGAGCTTCATCTGTACTTTTATTTTGTTCATTATTTAAATTCACGTTACCAAAATTAAATTTTGTAAATTCCAAATGCAGGCCAAGTTATATTCCGTTTACTTTCAATATGCGACATCAACGAGGTTGTCAGATCTGTTACGTTAAAGTTACCACTGTTTGTTTTTATCATTTTTTTATAATGTTGGCATAATCAGAAAATTTTGAAGTTTGAAGTAATAAAAATAATTTGTCAAATATTGTATAAAATTACTGATTTTACAAAATTCACTACAAAATCACATTTTCTTACTAAAACTTTATTCAATTTTCGTCAAAGTCTATGTAAGTAGTAACGACAAATTAAGAAACAACCTTAAATTAAAATGTAAGTAACCCTAAAAATTGAAATAGTAAAATGACATTAAAGTTACACAAGGGCAAAGTTACTAAAGTCACCAGATCTAGTTTAATGATAACATCGGTTTAGACTTTTTTTGAAGATCCTAAATAAGTATCAAATTAAGATTTTAAATTCATAAGAATTTTATCTTTTTCAAAATACTTTAAATCTAGCGAAAATAAAAGGAAAAACATTCTACCTTTTAGTCAAAAATTCACCCACTGAAAACCACCATTCGCTAATTAAAACCTCATATTTGAAAGGTGAATTTAATGTGAAATTGGTCAATGATTTTTTTAAACAATGTAAAGAGGTATCAAGATGTTGCGTCAAAAATTTACAATATAATACCCAATAAAGTCTTTTTTCTTTATTAATTTTTAAAAACGTTCCCATGGCCACATTATTTTTGACGACGGAGATTTAGCCAAGGTCAATCCTTTAACTAATTACCCCCGCGATTGTACTGATAATTAAGAAAAAGTTTCAAATTTGAAAACGTCAATTTCAATTACGTTGGCTAACTGCCACGTACAGCTTAATTGCGATTATCAGATGAGACAAAATTAAATTAAAAAGAAAAAAACTCGGCATGCGTCCACATTAAGTAATACCATACACACATTGCACACAAAAACATAATTGCTGCTCATCGGCGCACAGAAAAGTACACAATGTTCACGCACATCAACAATTATGTCGAAAGCGCTCCCGCCAGTGGGGTTCTTCTGCGGTCTTCGGCGCGTCACATTGACGAAGAAACAGCAGTATGAAACTGTCGATTCTTAGTGACATGTGCTTGCAACATGGTCCGCTTCACCGCACTCTTCCTGGTAAGAACAATCCATTCGATCGTATTCACCTATCGACAATCGCTCCACTTTCAGATAATTAACTCTTGGGAAGCATTATCCATAACGACGAGAACAGAACAAAAAAACGTGAGAAATTTTAGGCGACACATCGGCCCGCCGCCGGCCGATTGGGAACTGGGCTTAAGAGAAGCCGTTCATCAGGCGCTATTGAGGGAGCACCACACCCACCCCGGCCTCAGAGATCAACTGTTGGAAGCACCCTTAATTGGTCGCCAGCACAACGCGAGTCCTTTCGGCGACATTGCGGTCTTGGCACGAGGACAACTGTACGATACGGCGGAAGGTTTTAAATTCGTCCAGGATTCTGATCAGGACGACTGTGAAGAATGCCATCGTACTAATCGGTGTCTTTGTCAACCGTGGAAGAGTTTGGGACATCACCATAAGCTGTTAGCTCTGTGGACGGTGAAGAGGATAAGGCACAGGGATCCCCACTACGGTCACGTATTTGAAATAGAATACACCATTTCGCCAATTACTTCAGCGATCAATGAAGAACTAGTCCGCAGACACGGTTATTTTAATTATAACGTTCCTGGACACATTTTCGTGATTAAAAGTGACCCCCGTTTGAATTCCGCGTATTATTTGAACAACGCAGGAGATAAGTGGTACAAAAATCCTGCGATCGGCGAGCAATATCCGGCCGATCACCATCGCGGAAGCGGTCATTTTAAACCGGGAATACTGATCGGGGTCAGTCCTGATGGTTTCAAACACGTATTGCACAGTTTTCCCGGATTTTATACCTCCTATCACCCGCAGACTAGCTACCACGATCATACCACTATTGATCCTAAAGAGTACGAACTTTACAAAAAACTGATCGAATCTTTGGCTTCGAAAACCACTCCCCACAGATTCGCTATTACACCGCCAAAACAAACCACAGTTCCAACAACTCTCGTACCACTACGTGAAACAACTTTCGTTCAGTTGGTACCACTGACTGAAAATACACCAGCACCAACTACCACGAGTTTGCACGTTGTCACACCAGTTGGGTTTCCAAGCACTTCTGAAACGAGTGTTTTTGACCATACCGTACCAACCACTACTACTTTACCAACACTTGAACCACCTAGACCAATTACAGTACCAGTGACTACTGTGCATTATTATACCCCCGTGGAAGAGCTTCCAGAAACTGTTAAAAATACACCTCCAAGCAGAACATCAACCATAACGACATGGAAGCCTTCTAAAACTACCATGAAAACGACAAAACCGATGTTGCCGCAAGAGGAAGAGTTGGATCTGTTTCCGGTTAACACCTCAACCGAACCGATGAAACCTGTCACAGAGCTGCCACAAAGAACGCGCCCTGATTCCGTCAATGAACAATTGCCATCTCCTGAGAAGGATGCAGATACGACAATACCATACGTCTCGAGTACTCAACCAACTACAGTCACTCAAAGAACCACAACCTTTGTCACGACGCCAAGAGAAACCACAGCGGCTGAGCAAACTACCGTTTTCGTTACGGCAGAAGAAGCAATTAGTGCCACTACACCACAAAAAGAAACTCCTCCACATGTTACAAGTGGCGCCACCACTGTGTTTGTTACTAGCGTTACCACACCACAAGAAGAAACGGCAGTTACTGAGAAAAGAACCACGTTTGCTCCATCGACCAAAGGGGAAACGACAGCAACCATGGTCATCGAGAGGATTCCTTACACTGAAATAACCACCACCGCTGCTGAAAATGTGAAGACCACAGAAGCGGAGAAAACTACTGAAAATTTTTCTACAACTCAGAATCTACCTCCCACAAGAACCATTTCCAAACCCACTACCATCGTGGAATATTCGTTTGATTCTACAACGAGGGGATACACAGAAACAGTTGGAAGTACCAAGGGATATACGGAAACAATTGGAAGTACCAAGGAATATACAAAAACTGAAAGTACCATAGGACATACAGAAACAGTTGGAAGTACCAAAGGATATACAGAAACAGTTGGAAGTAGTAGCAACACCCAAGGTTTCACTAATACGCCAACAGCTTATTATCCAACTACAGAAACAGTGAAACTCACAATACCAACCACTACAACGCATTATTACTATACCTTCGACACTAATTCGCCAAAAACGGATGAAGTGACTGTGACCACCGCAGCTTTGGCAACGACACAACAATTGCCACAAGCTTTAACTCCATCCGAAGATTTTCTGGTCGACACAGAAGAGGATACAAACAAAGTAGGCAATGGCAAAAAAGATTTTGATGAAGACGATATTTTCGGGAAAGCACCGACCAAAACGGCATCAGTAGAAACCACCACCAAAAGAGTTGTGATTCAATCAGATATAGCGCAAGCTTTGTTCGATAATAGACGGCCTAAATATATTAAAGTGAGCTCCAAACTTCGACGTCCACCAGCGACTAATATTCCCAAAATTATTTATAATCATTTCTACTTGCCCTCCACGGAGAGCCCCACCACAACAGCTAGAAATAGTTTTTATGATACCACTACCACTGAAGCGAGGCCTTATACAGATCAGAGTTACAGTACTTCTATTAGTTTTGAGGTAAATAAGAGGAACAGTACGAATCCAATTGTTGTACATATTGAACCGACTAGGGCAGAAATAAGTGAAGTTGTTAACCATGATGGAGACTACAAAATTTACAAAGCAGAACTTCCAGCTGAGCAAACGAGTCAAACTAAGAAAGCTTTTGATGATCTGGCTTTGCAAGTGGTGAATCACGCGAGGAGTATTGAGTATTTAAATAAAAAGCCTACTAGACAATACAAGTGGAGGAACCGTTCGATGAAACCTAGACGCAGTCGAAATCAGAAGAAAAGCAATAGGCGTAGGCAAGACAATCAGTCTTGAACACTCATCTAACATTATTTAATATTTTCAATTGTGTACTTTAAATTTCTTGTTTTTTATTTGATGAGTTGTAGATTTTTATTTTTGTTACATAATAAAAATAATTAACTTACCAGCCCCTTCTTTTGCGTACTTGTAGTCTGGTTCAGTTTTTGCTGGTATAAAACAACTGAAAGAATCAGGTAATATTTCCCTAATCCTTTGATGGTAAGATAACCTGAAAATGATGGTTGATAAACATTAGTCATAAAAAAAAAATCTGTTTCTTTACCTCATAGACTTTAACATGGTCTCTCTGATAAATTTAGGTTTGGGATGTTCAAGATCAAGAGTTAAACAACTGTCCCAATCCTCCCATGACCATCTGAATTGGAAATTGCTCAAATGGTATCCAAACCATGCGACAAATCTGTCAAAACAGGAAACGTTCATGGAATCAATCCTCATGAAGAGCATTTCAGTGGCTTGAGCTAAAACTTGTGGCATCGTTGAAGGCTGCAATTTACACAGTTCAATCAAAATGGCTCCATAAGCAATTTCCAGGTATCTTGGAGTCGGCATGTGGAACAATTCAGCAAAAATACACTCCACTATGCAGTACTCCAAAGGAATTTTCAACTTGTAGGGAAAATTCAGTAAATGAGCGGCGCAATCTTTCCTTTCCAAATGATACATTTCAATAATCGAATGTAAGTGTTCCTCAATCAAAAAGCGCTCGATTGAATGCGCTCCTGGTAAAATTGGTCCTTCAGGACAGTCTGTGTAATCAAATAAGCGAAAAACTACCCAAGGCATCGGGTACTGGTAAGAATCGTGATGGGGAGGGGGTAGAATTGAAGGTAAACTATGTTGCAGGGCTTCACACAGAATTGAATCGAAAGCTAAATAGGGTCTGGGGATGTGTTTCTCAGCCCAGTTATCCTGTCTCAGCTTCCTGATTTGGGACCACAAGCAATCAAGATACTCCTCTTGAGGGTGGGGAGTGTCAATTGCCCATACCCTTAAGGCGTTGTGGTGCTTTTTTGTTCTTTTGTTTAGAAAAACTTCGATTTGTACCAAAAGATGTTCCAATGATTGCTCTTTTTTTTCATACAATTCACGGCCGACCCATGGGAGTGTGCTTAAAATAGCAAAAACGTACCAATCGCGACGGACCTACAATTATTGTTATATCATTGCAAGTTTCTACAATAAAAGAAGAGATTACTTGAGGGACATTATCTTCGTTTGCCGAGTCAATCATATTGTCCAGTAATTGTAACAATGAGGGTGCTGAAACCACGTGACAGTTCACTAAATCTGCTAAAAACCTCAAAGCGTACCGGGCTGCGTCCCACTTGCAGTTCTTCAATGATTCTTTAAAATTCTTTACCATGTACTCGACAAAGTCGCCCCCAAAATTATAATTTTTCACGTTTAATAACCCAACCAAAGTTGTGTAAATAGTGCATTTTTCAGGCATTTTTATAGCGCAATCTGTCAAGATTCTTAAAATTTTTACGCGAAATGTCGACAAGTCAGCTTCTAAGACACTGGCCAAACCTTCCAGATTTGATTCGAGAGAAGAGGTGCTTTTTTCACCCACTCGTAAAATTAGCGACTCTAAACGATCTTCTATTTCTTGGTTTTCTGAAACTCGACGTCGTTTTCTGTAGGCACGGTCTGAAAATTTTGAGTTCGTGTATCGGGTAAAGCACTGACGTAAAACCTTTTACCATAACCGTCCTCCTCTTCGTGTGGCCGTCGTCGACTCATTTTTAATATTTGTTGTAAAAACAAATATTTTATTCAATTCACTGAACGCATATAACCAAAAAATTTCACCGTTTGTAAGCGTCTAATGTCGAGTCAACTACTGTCAAATGTCAATTTCTTTTGTGAAAAATAGGAAAGTCACTAAATATGCCACCAACATAAAAAAGCAAAAAAAAATTGTCGTTTACTTAAAAATTTACTTTGTATTAAATTGTATTTATGCGAAGTCTTCTTTTTAAATAATTTAGGTGAGAGCAAATATAAATCTAAAATAATTACAATACTGAATAAAGTTTGTTTTGTTAGACGTTTCGAAGTTGTGATGTTTTAACCTATCTTGATTAACAAAATGGATTCATTTTTATTAATAGAATTAATTGACTCAGAAAGTGAACGTTATGAATAAAAATTTGCATTAAAATGTCGTGTAATTATGCTGATGGTTTGTCCCCATATGAAAACAAAGGTGTTTTGGGTGCACCAGAGCGTTTTGATGGTCCACAAGTGGTTCAAGAAAAATGTGAGAAATTAGCTGATTTGATCTGGAATGCAAAGCATGTAGTTCTTCACACGGGAGCTGGTATTAGTACCTCAGCGGGTATTCCAGATTTCAGGGGTCCAAATGGGGTTTGGACTTTGGAAAAACAAGGAAAAAAGCCAAATATTGACATCTCTTTCATGGATGCTATTCCTACAAAGACCCACATGGCCATAAAAAAACTCATTGATGAGAATTATGTTCATTATGTAATTAGCCAAAACATTGATGGATTACATTTGAAAAGTGGAGTAGAGCGGAAATTTCTTGCAGAATTGCATGGCAATATGTTTATTGAGCAATGCAATTATTGTGATAGTCAATTTGTGAGGAATTCACCAACATCCACTGTTGGTAAGAAGTGTTTAGAGACAAATTGTAAAAGGATACTCAGAGGAAGGCCATGTAGAGGCAAATTATGTGACACCATTTTAGATTGGGAGCATAGCTTACCTGATAAAGATCTGGAAATGTCTGATTACCATTCTAGGTATCATTCTCTTTTTTAAAAATACTTTTAGTATATTTTTTTGCTTTTAGTGTAGCAGATTTGAATATATGTCTTGGAACTACTTTGCAGATTGTTCCTAGTGGAAATTTACCTCTCAGATGCAAAAAATTTGGAGGCAAAGTTGTTATAGTGAACTTGCAACCAACTAAACATGTAAATAACATAATATAATTAGAAAGAGACAATCAAAGATTTATTTTAGGACAAAAAGGCTGATTTAATTATAAATACTTACGTGGACGATGTTTTGGAGAAAGTTACAAAAAAATTAGGAATAGAAATCTGTAATTACTCTGAGGAGTTTGATCCAACTAAAAGCAAACAACAAAGTGCAGCTTTTTGGAATATTTCCAATAATGATATCAAAGAAATTAAAGCACTGTATGATATGCACTGCAAAAATTACAAGAAAAGAAAACTGGAAATAAACAAGTTGGACAACATTAAAATCGCAAAAAAAGAGGAGAAAAAGGAAGAGATTATTGAAATAATTGATGATGATGAGATAATTGATTTAACGTTATGATTTATACTGATATTTTTGAAAATACATTTTAAACTTTTTTATTGTGTTATTTTAGTTAAGTTGGTAACTTGGAACAATTTTCGCTAATGGTGTAAAAGTAAAATTCCCAACCTCTTCACGTCAACTGTCAATGGCGTATGTCCGTGTTTATTTCTAAACGGAGAAATCGTTGGAAATAAGTATCATCTTGTCAAGTAATTTCTTGAAAAGTGTTTATTTTTCATTAATTTAAAATGGCAGATAAGGTACGTGTCATATTTTTGGTTTTTTATATGAAAATTAGAATTCCCTGCATGTTGATTGAATTATTTGGTTTTGAAATTGTTGCATTTATTCGATGTGATTTTATTATAGGCTGACGAACAAGTCAAGAAAAAGAGGACCTTCAAAAAATTCACCTACCGAGGTGTCGATTTGGACCAACTTTTAGATTTGCCAAAGTATGTACAAACATAACCTCAAAATAATCACAGTAGAAAATGTAACGTCTGTTTCCAGTGAACAGCTTATGGAATTAATGCATTGTCGCGCTAGAAGACGTTTCAGCCGCGGTCTTAAACGTAAACCCATGGCTCTAGTGAAAAAACTTCGCAAAGCTAAAAAAGAGGCTCCCCCACTAGAAAAGCCAGAAATTGTCAAGACTCACTTACGCAATATGATTATTGTCCCAGAAATGGTTGGATCTATTGTGGGAGTTTACAATGGAAAAGCTTTCACACAGGTTGAAATCAAACCTGAAATGATTGGGCATTACTTGGGAGAATTCTCTCTTACTTACAAACCTGTAAAGCATGGTAGGCCAGGTATTGGTGCTACTCACAGTTCTCGGTTCATTCCTCTCAAGTAAACAGTGTATTCTAATGTAAGTTCAATAATAAAATTTATTTGAGAGAAAATCATTTTATTTCAATGCATAATATTAATCAATAGCTCCATTAAAAACTAAGTCAATAGCAGCTTCCACATCTCCAGAAGTTGCTTGCAGGGCTCGAATATTAACTGAATCATTCCTCAACCCAATTTCGTGCATTTGTTGCAATTGTGGTTGCAATCTTCTTGTGATACTTTCCAGACTTTCGGTTTCTCCCCTGTTAGGGGTGGCCGCTCCACCACTAAACGGTGATGATCCCAAAGCCTGTTGGATTGCATTACTAAACATTTCATTAGTAATCACGTTTCCTGAAGAAGTTGGAGTTGGTGGCATTCCAGCACTGTTTGTGTTAAAAGTAGTGTTGGTAGCATTGGCTATAGCGGCAGCTAATTGTGCGGCGGTGATGGCATTGTAGGAGGTATTTCTAGTAAGTGGATGTGGTTCTCGAATAGAGGTATCCATGTCTTCGTCATCTGAGAGGGCTTCAAGCGAATAGGAGTAGCCTGTGCTTGTCCCAGCTTGAGAAGAATCAACGTTGGCTTGTTCCTCATGGATATGAGCTGCAATATAATTAGCTGCCTCAATTAGAGATGGGTGTTTATCAGCAACACGACGGACTGTGTCAGGGTCCGCCATGTGAACGATCAATTCTGGATCTTGAATAATGGCTATAGCAGCAGGGTCTTCGGCAAGACCTGGAGTTGCTGCTATGATAGTTTCCAATACTTCAGGACGAGACAATCGCTGTAGAACATGGAAAATTAGGTTAAGAAGTTATAAATTAAATTGAATATTACTTGCAAGGCGGCTCGGTAACCTGACGATAGGGTGAATGCCCTAAAAGCTACAACGAGTTGTTGCACTTCAGCTTCGGTGAGTGCCCTGCCCCTTGGGACATTTTGTGGGAGATTCTTTTTGACTACATGTATGGTGACTCCAGATTTTACTCCATAGGATGAAAGAGAGTGGTCGTCTTCCAAGACCAGGCCACAATAGACTAGATCTAAGAGTGAAGAAAAAAATATAACCTCAAAATTTTTTGTCGTCTCATTGTCTCACCTATCGCTATCTTCTGAGTATTTAATTTCTTCACAGCCTCATTTTTTAGGGTTTCTACTTTACTTTCCAAGTCCACATTGTCGACTTTAACGCTTTGATACTGGAAAGAATCCCAGATTCCCAATAAAACACTTGCACCAGCCATCACAATCAAATTTTAATCACAGACATAGAACACAGAACATTAATCTTAACCATCAAAAAACTTCAGTGTTGCCAACTGTGAAAAACTTGTATTTATCTTTGTTTCAAAATTACTTTTTACTCCTGTTTTCAACAATTACTGTAGATTGAATAGTTTCTTTTATAATTTTATTAATATTGTAATTTTTCAAGTCAATGGCTACACAGTGGGCAGTGGCGTAACGATAAGGATCGAGTAGAGGGAGACTGTTCACAATAAGCCATTTTTTATTCTTATTAGTGAATGTCACTCCATTTTTAATTTAACTTCAAAGTATAAACTGGAAGGCACAAATGGAAAGTAAATAAGTTTTTTTTTTTATTTGAGATAAAGAGTGGTGCGATATTCCCGAAGAAATAAAATATTTTATGAAAATGTGCCTCTGCGCCCCGAATCTGCACCCCCTGTTCCGCAGTAACAGATAGTGACCTCTTTTCGTTTAAAATACATCCTCTTATTAGGGTAAGTTGGGTGTTGGTCGGATTTGCCCAGTCAGACCCAATTTAGTTCGGTGCTTAGGTTTCTCCTTTGTCCTGCTTCCGAAGCGAAAACGGAAAGTTTCTTTCCTCTTAATGCAAATAATTAGACAAACTCGGTGTGTCGGCTGGAATAACATGAAAAATCAGGGTGCAGACATGAAAAAAAGTTAAAGGAGGAGTCGAACATATTGGTTAAACATTTCAGAAATGTTCAGGACGAGGTTGAACATTGCACAAGAAAAGGCAAAGAAAACTGAAACTATTGAAAGAACCTTTTTGGAAACCTGCAAGACAGAGATGGCGTCTTTATAGCCGCGGCCTCGCTGCTAATGTTTCTATACAGCGGTAAACAGTATGGACAACGAAGATAATAAAAGCGAAATAGTTGGAATCGATTGACGTTGCTCTACGAACTTCAACGGCTGATGTCAGGGTGGAATACACAACTTTTGTAATAATTTATTCAGTTACTATTCGTGCTCATGATTTTGTTATGACGAAGTTTAATTTTGTTTTTGTGAAATGGACGTACAAAGTTTCGTATATCATGAATTCAGCCTAGAAAATAAATAACTTCTTGGATTTGTTGGCTTGAAGATTTAAGTTCCACTTCCAGATTTCAACAAGGTCGATGCATGCAACCTTCGCTACATGTATTTAAAATTTGGACCTAGCCAAATAAAATGTAGATTGAGGTTCACAACTCCATTAATCCTCCCTCGTTGATATGCTATTATTGTAGTGATGGAGGGTTGTTGCCCAAGGTTTAATATTCAGATAAAGGGGTAGTGCTGGTTGTCGACCCTTTCAAGGGCGACGTTCAAGTGGACATTTCATATTTCTCTTCTGTCCCAGTTTTGTAAAGATCAGCTGTGATATTAATTCTTCGGGGTATTTAACGTATCCCCTGCCTTTGTGTAAATTTATGTTTTAGCATGTGTTTTGGGCCGTCTGAATCCGATGTATTTAGAACTATACGTTTTCAAGCGGATGATTAAATTTATAGAATGAATCAAGTGTAGCGGCGACCCTATAAATTTTTACTTAGAAAAAAGAACCCCCAGCAGACTTCATATGTTTCGGTTTAATAATATATTCTGGAAATGTGAATTGGTATTATTTATCTTTCCGTATGTTGGACCGTATTTAAGTTTTTTCTGGAGGCTTTCCCGTTTATAAATCATTTCAGAGACCTTCTAAAACCTAGTCGACGCAATAGCATTTAGAAAAAACATTCAAATATAAACGCAATACATTATTTCA
>QDEB01064656.1:22588-32604 GCA_004193795.1 Asbolus verrucosus | reverse complement strand
CGTTAACTGTGAAAATGGTTGTTTAGGATGGCGCTCAGAAGAAGCCGAATAAGCCCAGAAAGAAGAAGTCGCCGCCACCGCCGGTTTCGGGCCTAGTTGTCAAAGAGAATCCATGCTTCATCTGCGGGAAAGTGGGGGAAGTCGGGGCTTGTAACAACAAGATTTGTACAAAATATTATCATTTAGAGTGTGTGAGGATGACATCGTGGCCAGAAGGTAATTATGGCGGAACCCGTAGAAAGTTTATTATTACTATTATTTTTTGTGAGGGTAGGCGGCAAGTGGGTTTGCCAATGGCACAATTGTAATATCTGCTCGAAACGCACAATCAGGTGTTGCGTCAAGTGCGTCAATTCGTTCTGTCCATCTCATTCAGAGGGTAATGTGCGTTATGATAAGCTGCTGGGGTTCGTGTGTACAGATCACGATCCGGTAAGTCGCCTTCGACGTTGAGATTTTTCGGTAATTGGTCGATTCCAGATAAAAGAATCGAACGAAGTTGAGGTGACGGAATTGCCGAAACCCAATGCCATCGTGAGTACGGACGAGGGCGCCGTTACGTCGACGACGTCCGAAGAGGTAATCGCTCAAATAAACAAACCTGCAGAAGCGGAAGACGAAGACTTCCTTGATTCGTTAAGCTTGAAGCTGCGATTAAACGGGTGGACGACGTCCACACCCTTAAAGAAAATCGAGTCTAAAGAAGAGTGTGCGCAAGATGAGAATGCGGTGAGCAGCGCGAGCAATTCGGAAACGAAAAGTAAAGTTAAGAAAGGTAAAAAAAAGAAGAGGAAAGCAAGTAACAAGAAAGTTGTAGTGAGTAAAGTTCAAGTCAAAAATACTGCCAACTTATTTAATCCCATTCAAAACGAGGTCAAGTTAAGCAATTTTACACCAGTGAAATATCTGAGAACTAGTAGAAATAGTTCCAAGGTTTCAAATAGGACAGATCCAGAGAAAGATCTGCCGATTAGGAAACGTACCAGACTTAGATGTGGAAATACTTTGTAAAGTTAGTTGGATACTTTTAGATGTTTTTATATCACAATACATAAATTTTTGGTTTTTATATATTAATTCTGAACGATTCTACGTTATGCTTTAAGAAAAATATTGTAGAGTACGATTATACCTTAAATTTTATTTATTCTTAATTCAGTTAACGTTTGTTTCATTAAATCAATTGAATAAAGTGTTTTTATAATATCTTACATCTATTAAACCTTTTTTTTTACAAGTTTTGAAATATGCTTTCATATTCTGATATCAGCTCATCAACGGAAGGCCTCAACTTCATATTGTGCTGTAAGCAACTTTTCATTGTATTTATGATTTTTGGCGGTACCCACCCGACGTCAGGATAGTCAATCTTGTGGTTGGGATCAAGTAACGTGCTCAATTTCATCCACATTTGTGTGATATGTTGAAATGGAGTTTTTCTATAGACTAATTGGTACAAAATGCAACCTAGAGACCATACATCCGACTTAAAACTAATCTACAAAAAAAAAGATGATGTAAAAGAGTGTCACAATTCACAGTTGTTATGACCAAATATTGTATACAAACAAAAGTAAATGTAAGTTTGAAAATATTCTTAACAGACGTTATTTATTTAATTGAGGCAAAATTATGTTGGCTCACTGCATAATTTAAGACTGATTTTGTGGCGGTTATCTCAAAAGGGTTAAAAATTCTGTGTAATAATTTGATCATAACAACTATGAATAGTGTTTAATTATTACTTTGTACTTTGGTATTCCAGCAGAAGGGCTGTTTTTGTTTGAACTGCTTTCATTATGTAAAGCTTCAGGGCTGATATAATTGAACGAACCCTCAGGTACAACTTTAATGACGCTAGTCATGTCGCTCTGAATGCAGCTAGCTATGCCAAAATCAATCAGTTTGAGGTAGCCTTCAACTTTTAAAAAATTTGCAGGTTTTAAATCGGAATGAATGATCCCATGAGAATGAATTTGCTTAACTGCATACAACATCTCCATCCAGTAATAGACTAGCATATAGACAGGCATGTGGGTGGTGTTTAGAGCTGATTCTTTTAGAATTTTTGACAAATCAGCCCCGCCCACTTCCAAAACAACCAGTAACGTTTTAGCTTCGTTGTTAATTTCACTGAAATGAAGTCTTTTGATTGGTGCCCTTACCCAGTAAGTCTACTTACAAATCAAACATTTTGATGATGCGGTTGCAATCCTGCAGCGTTTTTAACATTTTCACCTCGTTAATAAATCCGGTCGCTGAAGAGGAATTTTGTAACGACACGCACTTTATGGCATGATGCGTGTTTGTATTAGGATTAAAACAGTGAAAAACTTCCGAACTGCCACCTTTGCCCAATTGATTTAGAACTATATATTCTACTTGATTCACTCGGATTTTTTTAAAAATCGGCGTTTCTGTTGAAACATTGTCCCTTATTGCTTGATCTTTTTGCACTGCAGTTAGCTTCTCGATGGGGGTTTTCAAATAAGTCTGCATGTTTACACTACACTGAATTTTAGGAGGAACTTTGTTTTTAGGTGTGATATAGTCGTATTCCAACATTCTGTTCGTTTTTTGGGGCACCGCGACTTGGGGAGTTGCAAAATTCCCATCTTTAATTGCAGGTTTTTCTGAAGGGGTTAGTGAAAGAACTGCTAAACCCATCGCGAAACTGTCATTTTTTCCTTCAGTCTCTTTGGCTGGCGACCACTGCGGCTCATTGTCGGCCTCTTCGAGCTCTTTTTGGATTTCAACCAGGCGTAAGGGTGCGATTTTCAAAATTTTACGCCGCTGACATTTTCTGAGAACGGCAATAGTTAATTATTGAAATTTGGACAATTTCGACTCACCGTTTCACTGTGCTCACAGCATTTCGCGAATTTAGGCCTTCCTGTCCCGTAGTCAAATTCGTAAAGTCACCCGTAACAGAACCCATGTCTTTTTTTTGTTTTGACTTTTTGAATATAACGTATTTTGGTGCCAATCCAACAAAATTGAAATAACTGTTAACATTATTCACGTTGTTTATTTAGATNNTGTCGACCTTGATATCTATGTAAAGTTGGTAGTTGACATTGATGTCTGGCCAGTTGTCAACTTTTGACATATGTCAACTGTCAATTAAAATGTTATCGTAGTATTATCAGTAGTGTTGTCAAACAATGTAAACACAAAAAAATACAAAACGCAAGAGAAATGAAGGTATACCTAGCTAGTTACACATTTTTGGTATCGTTGCTAATCCGTTGTTCTTCCCAGTATAAGGAATGTAAGGTTGGATTTACGGCACCTTGCCCAGATAATCTTGGTTTTATTTTTAGTTAACATAGAAGATGACGATTTGTGTTCATTAATTAAGAAACGTAAAATAAATCTGGAGAAAGGGCCTCGTTCTGGCTTGATAGTGCGCCAGTATCGCTTAAACGACCACCAAGTGGATTGGGAGAAGAATTTTCGATGTAAATTCCAAGTGATACCTGCAGTTTCTCGAGAAGGAATCATTGCTGTGATACAAGATTTAATATTTCGCAAAAACTCAACGACAGACGAATGCATAGACTACATTCAATTCATGCGGAAAGATGGCTCTTCGAGCCAGAAATTCTGCGGGAGATTCAACGCTGCCGTCCATATGGACCACAATTTCGTGGATCCCCAAGAACCAATATCTTCAGGTAATTCCATAGTTGATGAGAAAGGGGAGCTCGAAGTGGTAATTTTTGTGGCCAAGGAGCGACTGAAACCATATGAGGAAATGGATCTCAGTATAGTTTTCACTGCTTACAGGCGTAAGTCATAAAAACACAACATCGTCATCATGATTAAACACAGATGATTGTAGATTGCTATGAAGTAATGAAAAAAGACACCACATTCAAACCCTGCAGTCTGATCCGACGAGAATTTTGTATTTATTCGGGATTTTTCTCCGATTCATACATAAATTGCCCACTACCGGACTGCAAGGATGAACAAGGATGCTCAAAATCGGTAAATATGCAGTTGTATACATAAACTAAACTAATCATGAATTGAGCAGGAGGTGACAGATACTACGAAATATGATGGTAATAAAGTCTTAATTGGAGCTCTATCAGCTGTTTCTATTATGTTTTTGATATTTATTTTATGCCTGTGGATCTGCAAAACGTATAAAATATTCTGTTGGTCCCAGAATTTTGCTCATCCAAGTTCAACGCCACCCCAAGATCAATCTGCGACTGTAAGAGTGATAATTTATTGGTTTTACAGGGAATAATTTTGCTTTTGTAGCCTCGTGTTATAGAAATGAACGAACAAACAGGATCTAGGGCTTCCGCTGCTCAGGGAAATAGTGCTAGTGTTGAAGAAGATAAAGACTTACCACCTTCTTATGACAGTCTGTTTCCGACAAGGTAGTGTTTTAAATGCCACTTAGGACGTTACTAATTTTCAATTAAGCACAACATTCCACTTAATTTTTTTTTTGTTAGGATACAGTAATATCAGGCAGCTTTTTTCTGCATGGAGATTCTTGTTGCATGTCCGTTATATATATATGTATAGTGTTCTACTGAAATATAATTTCTTGTAGACAAGAGTGGATTGTTACAAAGCAAGAATCTAAATTGGCAATGTGAAGATTGATAGTGTTTATATGTAATAACGAGTTTTTGTATTTGTTTCATTTTTGAAGGTACATATCTTCAGTACAAGTATTATAACATAAAAAACATAAATTCTGGTAATGTACAACGTACTCATAGGCTTAAGTACTAACGTATGGCAGTATTAGGAACAGCATACACGTCTTCTTGCCAAATAATACTGAATTTCTTATACTCGACATGTTTTTATATTATATACATTATCTATTTATATTTTTTATCATATTGTAAAATAAACGATTGTATAGTAATCTTATTTTACTACACATCAGATTTCTCTAATGTTTATGCATTAATTGCAAGGTCAAACTTTGACGATTTTTGACAATTTCCACGCAGCGTTCGATTTCAATTTTCTTTTTGACACTTTTGTCTTCAATCTTCGCTTGGAATAATTTTTGAACAATTTTCACAATATTGACACTCCGTTTTTTGTCGTTGAACTCGAATTTCGTTCCAACGAAATGCCCTTTGAAGGAGATCTCCACGTCGTCTTCTTCATTAGGTTTTAAAATCAACTGCCGACGCACCTCCAGCATCAATTCCGCATCATAATCTGTAACGTTTTGCCTTTCATCAGCCCTCTTCATGTGTCTGATGACTCATTTCGTTATGTTGCTTCGACTTCATATCCTTCGCTTGCGCTGAAATGCAGTTATTGTAAGGAAATTTGTTCGATTTGGGCTTGACGAACTGTTTTTCCTCTTCACCTCCCATCATGCGTTCGTACTTATGTCCAAATAAAGTGAGAAGATACTCAATTCATTCTTGAACATATCTTTTAATATCATGATCGTTTGGCTAGAAAATTCTAGCCCAGCTTTCAAGTAAGACATAATGATAATTAGGATTTAAGTTAACATAATATCTACATTAATAGCAGATAAACAATGAAATAAACATAACCATTTGATCGTCTTGATCGTCGATTGGTTACTTAAAATTAGTCAGGTTTTAGCGAAACATGATTAAATTCGTTACCATTTTCACATAAGTCGACAATTGTAGAATTTCATTTCCCGAAATTAAGACCGCTTAATTCGAACGCTGCCATTCCAACGAAAAAAGCTAAAAAAGTTGCTAGGACAAAAATACTAGCGAACGAGAGGGTCTGTTCCATTATTCTGAAGAATAAGCCGAAACGGAGGAATTTCCGGAGATATACTGTTTCGATCAAAACCAGAAAAGCTAAGCATACCGTCAAAAAATCCTCGATGTAGAAAGGAAGAAATGACTTACGAATTCGTTGTGATCGATGTCTTCTAAAGAGTTAATATAATCCCCGATCCAGTTCCTTCAAATGATAACCAAAATAACCCAGATGATGCTTATGATGATCATCACCAGATCGATCATGAACTAGACATTTTTGTAAAAATTTCGAAAATGTCTGACATTTTTGATCGATCGGTTCGGTATCAGCATCAGCATCCAAACCACTACGAAAATAATGAAAAGCGATGCAGTGTGTTGCATTTCAGTTCTCACCAGAAGCATCCTGACAGAACAGACCTAGAAAAGGCAAATTTCTAACGGAGGAAAAAGAGGAAAATTTGCTCAGCTTAACTACATTAGATATATATACATATTTTCGAATATCAATCTCATAGAACTGAAAATATTATAATTAGCGTTGTAAGCTACAAATTGTCTAAAGATGCTGCAAATCGTTTCGTCACCATCAAGACTAAACAAGACTAAATCACACTTCTTCGGAGATATTATGACGCAACTCTTCTTTCTTTTTCTTTATTTTAATCTGAGAAATTTCCGGTGGTTGGTACAAATGTCCGACTAAAGGTCGCAAAGCTTAACCCTAAATCGCTGGAGAAGGTTGTGGCGTTGTTTTTCGATTGTTGAAATGACTGCTAAATCCATGCTATTGGTGCTCCTCCTACAATTATAACAGTGTAGAAGACGAGGTTTATTTCTAGTACAAAATCCATTTTCCCAGGCACTCTTAATATTTTGACATTTATTAGATATTGATTGGAAAACCCCTTTCTTGGGAACGAATTTGTCTCCCATTCATCCAAACTGGGTGTTCTTCTTGTAATTTATCTTATTTATTTATCTTATCTTCTTTCGTTTTTATAGTCCACTCGTAGTCGCTATTTTTCAACTTTTGACAATTCTTCAAGCATTTCACTTTCTCAAAAGATTTTTATTAGTAATTGGACTTATCTGTGAATGGTTGGCACTTTTTTTCATAAACAATGTTCAGGAAAGGTGTTTCTCTTTACTTCAATAATCTAGATGAAATTGATAGGAACATGAAAGGATGACTTCACTAGTAACACCACTTCGAATTTTTCGCTTTCCTCAAAGTATTGGGGTAATATAATAAACTCTCAGATGGTAGCAAATGGGATTTTGCTGGATAAAGTGGGTGTTTTTTCTTCTGTTTGCCACTCCCTTTATATTTGAATGTCGTTTGTGGAACAAATTCTTCCTGCAATTACTTCTATTCCGTCGAGGATGAGTTTGGTACTGTTTTATAAGTCTCATTTTTCATAGTAGTTTCAGATGGAAATTGTATGATGAAACGGTGACATACGTCCTTATTATTGAAAGAAGTTGAATTTTTTTTTTCTTAATTTGAGTTTTATATTCAATTTTGTAAAGACCTGCCATCAAAGAATGTGGGTTGAAAATAAGATTGTTTTTTGAAAAAATAATTTGTTAAATCATTTAACATTGTCACCATTAATACGTATTTTTAGCAATAAAAATAAAAAGATAATTTTGCCTTAAAAAAGTGAGAAACGATTTTTTATTAATGGTGTTTAAAACATATGCACAACTCAAAATTGTTAATAATATGTATTATCAGATTATGCATGTTTCTGAATATGTATTTTTTTCTTCTCTATGTTATTGCAGTGATAGCATTATATAAATAAATTCGAAACCCTCTTTTCATAGTGAAAGAATTGAAAAACAAATCCACCACTTTAAAAATTTTAGTATTTTTAGTATTTTTCGGAATATTGATAGAGATTATGAGTTTTAATTTTTGAGATAAAATTTAGTAGAAGATCAATTGTGTAAGAATATTGAGAAAAAATATTTCAGTATGTTCGGTTGCCTATGTAAACAGAATTTTAAACAGATTAACCTTAGCACTAAACCTTGTATACAGAAAATTATAAATTAGCAAGGATAAAAACCTGCTCCAAAAAGTTTGAAGGTACGTTTACACACAACATCTGTTCATAAAGAGACTGCCTTATAAATTTTGCAATAGCTGGTCATCAAATTATTTCCAACTTCAACATTAGTAATAATAATAATTGTTAGTAATAATATTACAGTTAATGTAATTCAGACAGTTCAGAAATATTTTAGGAAATTTTAGGAATCGTGTAAGCCAATCTATACGGGACATTTAAATGACATTTTGTGTAGATATGTTAAGCTACATTTTACGCTCCTATGGCTATCTTTTTCTACTGCATGGCAATCTAATAAGTATGTCATTTAGGTTTGGTTAAATTTGACAGTTGTGTGACGTCTGCTTTTCGTTGTGTTGTGCTTGTGATCTGATAAAATTATTTTATTATTTAAGTTAATTAAACTGTTATCTTTCCGTTTGTGTGTCCAAAGATTCCATCAGTTAATGTGAGAGCGTCGAACAAAGAGAATGGTGCTTGGTGCGAATGTTGAAAAGTTCGTGTGTTGACATTCCGTGTGATAAAAATAGCAGTTAACGTCATTAATGCAGAATTATTAATTATTTCCCCACACAATTATCCAATTCATTGTAACTACATGACTAAAATGTGATACAACAATCATAAGACTGAGAATAGGTTGTTATTTATCGATTGCTTATAACGAAAATGAGTGAAACTGAAGACAATGAATTGGACCCTCGAATACAAATCGAATTGGAAAAATTGAACACCACTACAGACGAGATCAACAAATTAGAAATAGAATACGACGTAAGTTGAGGAAATTGGTGCGAAACCTTGTGCTTAATCGTGTTTTCAGGAAGCCAACACCACCTTTCGGATGCTCCTCAATGAATCAACCCGAAGGCTGAAATTGCTGTCTAAAAAACTAGGTAGCTGCATCGATCGTGCGAGGCCTTACTATGAAGCACTAGAAATAGCCAAGAAAGCTCAACAGGAATGTCAAAAGGCAGCAGTGCAATTTCAGAGAGCTAACGGTGAGCTCACCAGTGAAGCGCGCCAAAAAATGTAGCGATTTATTGCAGAAATCCACGCCGCCGCCAAGGAAACCGTGGCTTTAGCTGAACAACGCTTTTTGAGTAATCAGCATGAATGGCAGTTCGATAATGCCTGGCAGGAGATGCTCAACCACGCCACCATCAAGGTAATGTCAAAATTTAAGGTTTTATTATGCGGTCCGCGTCTCATCATTGATGCGAATACACTTATGAAGGTTATTGCATTTTACGCTTCAGATGTTTTAATATGCCATGGTCCAAAAATAAATAACAGTAAAGTGGTGTAATTAAATGTTTTTCTGAATGCTTGGTCTCACATATAAATTTCGCACTGCTAAATTGGAGGTAAATGGAATAGAGTGTGTGCTGGTTGTAGTTATTGCTTGGAAAACGATAAGAAAGTAGAGAGAGAGAAGTTGCGATTTCAAGATTTTTATTTAAAAAAAAGGCGTAGAAAACGAGTAAGAAACTAAACAAAACAACGCATATTGTGTACACTTCTAATTGGCATTAGTGAGCGAAAGTCACGTGTGTTTAAGCTGTGTAAATACTTCGCAAATATTTTTGAGGAATGTTAATTTATCATCTGTAAAAAGGAAGTGGAAACAACTAAATTAGCATAGAGGAAAATTTATCATACAAAGTGGGATCCAGAATTGCACAAAGCGTTTAAAAAAATCGATGTTTTCTTCTTTAGTAGCACATACGGAAACGTCCTAGTACCATATTTTTAAATTTTGCATTTTAGCAGTATTATACTTGGTTTTCCATTAAAACGGTCACATTGTTCCTTAAAATGAATTTCGTGTTTCATTAAAAACGTTTTTTTTTTATTTTATAGTTATAAATATAATGGATCTTATTTGCCATTATAATAAACTTATTTTCGCATTGTAAATACAAAATTATCACAAGAAATTTAACAAAAAAAATTTCTAGAAAGAAATAAAATAAATAATAAAATATACTTCAAATTAATACTATTATTCCAAGGCTCTCTATCGGATATTTTAATAGAAGGAAACACATATAAATATATCTCAATATAATTCCTAGATAAAATTTTATTCTGTTTATTTAAGTTGTTTTCAAGATATCACAACGTCCATAAACTAGCAAATCCCATGAATTGTGATTGATTTTTTTGTAATTGAAACCTAAAACTTGAAAAA
>QDEB01064656.1:10778-22526 GCA_004193795.1 Asbolus verrucosus | reverse complement strand
TTTTTCATAATCTCAAGATTTTCAAGAAATTAAAAATGATAGTAGTAATTGTTATTTACTCGATTGTAATATCAAGATTATTTAATGGCCAATAATTTCAATCTAAGTTCTATTCTTATCAAATTCAAATAATGTTATCGTTAAATGCATATAAATATTCTAGGAAAGAATTTTTCCTAAATTTACAATAATTATCGATATTTGATACTAGCACAATACAATACACATAATGTGTGCACAATAACTTTTATCAAATTAAAAAAAAAAAAAAATCATCATACGGGTTAAGTACAAATAAGCGAAACAATAAAAATTTGTTAAATAATAATCATATCTAAAATATAATAAAACGTGCCTTTTTCTTATTCATTTACAGCCATTGACATTTTAAATACATACTTGTAGCAGTTACAAAAATTCATATTCACTTCAGGAAAAGATCAAGTTCGTATTGAAGCTATCAATGCAGGATATATTTCAATGATTTGAAAGTTACATTCCAAAGATGATGATGGTACATAATTTTGTTCTAATGGTTTCATGTAAATTAAATATTAAAATTTAATATAATTTAAAATTCAAATGTTATTCAAACGAATCTAAGATGGTAATTTTTTCAAATTTGTGCATTTTCTTTAGTTCCTTTAATCGATTCAAGTTTCCATTGAAATTATCGTGTCCGTACAACATTAAAAAATATTGGAAAAATTAAATAAAGTTAACATTCAGGACAGTTTTTTAAAACAATTTTTACAGCTAATAATTTTTTATTTTCTTTCCTGAATGGCTGACAGTGGGTTGTATTAATAGATCCATCTGAGCGAAGTATTAATTTTAAAAATCTTCTTAAATTATTTATGATTTCGTTCAATGCACATAATTTTAAACACGAATTTAAGCGTGTGTTTTCGATATCTCTATTTAAATGCACCACAATTTAAATCGTACTTGAAAATCAGTTCTTAGCTAAGTTTAATTTATTAATACCATCGAGTATCACATTCAATTTTCATGTACCTATGTAAAGAGTAATAATGATTGAGATTCTTAAAAACCACATTAAAAGACTCATTAACAATGTTTTTTTTTTTTTTTAATCTATACTACTACACTGCTACTATTACACTAAGTAATGTTGAGGTGTGAGGAGTTTCTTTCACTTCGTTCGCAACATCCATAAAAGTATAACGATACAACGTCTGTATCAGTTATGAAATATTGTTTTGTTAAATTTAGGAAAAAATCTGTCACAGGACAATGTTTATATTTTTGTTGCAAGTATGCATTTAAGGATAACAACATCTAAATGGGGTAATAACAATACTCAATAAATGGAATTATTGACCGCCGAAATAATTTTTATGTTACGATCAAATATTAACATTTACTACTGTTATATTTAACTTAGGATTTCTTTCAGTCGTAAGAGATTATGATTTTTTTTTACAGAAAACTGTCCCTAAGCTTCTCACTTACATATGGGTCAGTCATATTATAATTATAGTTAAATAATAATAATAATAATAAAATATTGAACACACAATGGTTAAAACTAAACTGACGAAACAATTTTACACAAAAGTAAAGTCAATATTAAAAACATTTCTGAATGGTAACAGTTTAATCAAAGCGATTAATAGCTACGCTGTTCCATTATTGGCATATTCTCTGTAGTGATAAATTGGACCAAGACAGATATTTAAACATTAATATTAAAATCAGAACTATTTTTACAAAATATAATAAATATCGTTCTAAATCTGCGGTAGAAAGATTTACTTTACCTCGAGAAAATGGTGGGAAAAGTCTATTAAACTTGGAGATTTTGCTTTATATTTGCAGATTAATACCAGAAATTACAAGAAGTATATAATTAAAGACAACTCGGTTACTGATAATAGATGTAGGATTTGTAACCCAAGATCAAAACACATTATTTCATTTTGTTCTATTATGGCACAAACCGAATACAAAAATAGACATGATGTTTACCAAAATTATACCTCAACAACTGGCTTTAAAATATAATTTGATACAAGATCATAAACTAGACTATCAATATACACGTATAGTAATTATTTGGAAAATGATAACCATAAACTGTATTGGGACAGAANNATAAACTGTATTGGGACAGAAGTGTTTTAACCGATATACATATCGTCGTCAACAGACCTGATATCATTTTTTTGATAGACAGAACCAACAGGTATGTCTTCTAGATATTGCTATGTCAAATTCACACAATCTCTTACAGACATACAACATAAAAATTAACAAATATTTACAACTCTGTTGCAATTAAAAAATTATGGAATGTTGAAAAAATTTCAGTTTTACCCTTAGTTATTTTAGCTAGTACCCAAATCTCTAATCCATGTTATAAACACCTTAACTTTAAAAGAAAATCTAATTGTTGAAATTCAAAAGGCGATATTATTATGCTCATGTCATATGGTCAGAAAGTTTCTTAACATTGATCACACACTGAACACTAGCGCTACATTTAGACTACGTCAAAATGATAACTCTAGTACGGCAAGACGGCGGTAATTACGGTGTATTCAAAGTATATCAATACTTGATAGCAATATCCGTGATAATATGGTAATATGTGACCGAGTGGTGGTGGCTCCAGCTTGCATAACAGTTACTTCCATGTCAAAAATTTGGTGTGATTTTTGAGAAAAATCAGATTTTCACAAATTTAAAAATCAGTTCAAAAAAATCGAATACATATTAGAAAAAACGGACTTTTTCGTTAGAATCATTAATATTCTTTCAAAAGAAATCACGTCGAAAATTTCAGCAGTTTCTGAGAAAAAGCGATGTAAAGTAAAAATTGAACACTAGCANNTCTGGAACCCGATTAAATTATGTAAGCTAATTATTATCAATATAAAACTTCAAAGAAATAATGCTTTCTATCGAATATTATGAATAAATTGTAGACTGAAACATTTCTATATTAACGTAATGCGTATTCAAAATTTCATTCTTCTTGGTTAAGTAGTTTTCAAAATGTACATCTAACTACAGCGTAAATACAATCTCGCTGTTTTCAAAAATTTCAACATATTTTCAGTTTTTTTCATTATCTAATTTACTACATATATTAGAGATTCCCGTCAAAAAAAAAAGTTGATTTTTTAACCGTTTTTGCGATCCTGGATTTTAACAAAAAACGGTTGCAGTGTGTGTGTGTGTGTGAATGATTGATTGAATATTTATGGAAAATGATTTTGCGAATGAAAGTATGAACAGAAGGAAAAATGACCGGTGCTTTGTCGTAATAGTTGTAAGAAAGAAAATGACAGTGTGCGTACTAAGAGCAAAAATGGCTCAGGTGATGGAAGCAGAAACGCAGAAGGCGGAGAGCGGTCGCGAGCACCAGCGCCGCGCCACCATCTTCAAGGCGGCCGAGGAGAGCGTGAAGCAACTGGAGGGCAGGCTCCAGAAGTCCATAATAAAATCCCGGCCCTACTTCGACGAGAAATCCTTGTGCCACAGCCAGCTCAACACTCAGAAGGAGCGCATCGAGTCGATAAAGCGCGACATCGTCAAGACGAAGACGTCGTATGCCCAGACGCTGAAGCAGCTCGAGCAGATCTCCAACGAAATCCACATGAAGCGCGGGAGCGTGAGCGAGGAGCTGCTCCGAGGGCCGAGGGAGCCGGGCGTGGGTGCTGAACTGGTGCCATCTCACGAAGAGTTGACGAACAAGCACGCGTCTCTGCCGGACTTCAATCTGGAGCTGGACAGATGCGAGATGAGGAGTGTCGGGTCGATCAGTGGTACGAACAGTTCGGCCGTGAGTGAAAAAGACGAGAAAGAGAATCTGTACGAGGATCTGGACAATTTGAAAGTCAAGTTCAAGGAGTTGGCGGTGAGGCCGGTGAACGGGGGTGAGGGGGAGAGCAGGGACGGGGTGTGGGAGAGCGAACTGAGCGATACGGTGGAGAAGCTGGACCACATGATGCTGCTGCAGGAGTGCGCGCAGGAGCTGGATCATTACAAGGCTGAAATTAACTGTTTAGATAAGGGGAAGGTCAATGCCATCACCGATAACTCTGTTGTTTGTAATCTTGTTGACTGAATCATAGATCAAAGGAGAAGTAGCGTAGATTACAATGAGACTCTCGTTTTGGTTGCTATTCAATTCGAACAAAGGAATTTCAGTATTGTAGGCGATTACCTCGTTCATACTTCCACAGAAATTAGATCATGTTCAGTTAAAGCTCACTAATTCTACTAAATCTAACTCAACTAATCTATTAGATATTATAGAATTGGCAAAAGCCTAATTTTCGAGTGGAGTCCTTCCAAGTCAGTTCAACAATTTTTCTGTTATTAATTTCCATATAAAAAGATCAAATCTCAACTGTTAAGAACTCCACACTTATTCTGGATTTTTTAAGAAAGGAAAAAAAAAATAAAGAGCTGCCAAATTTGTTATTTACGAAGAATTTTTTCAAAATTCTGTAAAAATTTTAAAAATGTATTTTTTGTCAGTTATAAGTTTGATTTCCTTTATATATACTTTATCATCAGTTTTCTCAATGCGAGACCTTTACAATTTTTCTCTGTAATAAAATCGGAGTAAGTTACACACGTATGTATCTTTAAATAAAAATTATCGCCAAAATTGGTGACGTCGATATGACTAGAACAAAGTGATACTTGTTGAATTGAGCTGGAAAACCCACGACGAAAAGGAGTAAGCTCAAACACGCCGTTATGGGTCTGATGAGACGGTTGTCTTTCTGATATTTTAACAATAAAGTGTGATAACTTCAATATTTTTCGTTCTAAGTTTTGTGAGACATGAGCTTAAGGAGCAAGATCGACAGTTCTTATCATAAGAATCAGATATTTTGAGAACTGAGTTATCGGAACTTTAGATAATATTTTTGACGTTTTTGAAGAGGCATGAATTAGAAATGTGATAAAATTTTCCGTTTCAGTAAATATCAATTTCTTACTTCTGGACCAAAGCAAATTGTGAACATGAACAGTCAGTGAAAAATCACTCAAAAAAAAACTAAAATCCTATAAAATTTTCACATTTTTAGACACCCCAAAAATCCCTTAAAACCTGTAGAAGAACAAAAATTAGGCACATGAAAAAAATCACAGCAAAGAACCTCAAAACCCTAAAAAAAATCCCTTATTTTTAGACACCTCAAAATGACATTTTATTTTTGGACCAGAGCAATTGGGAACATGAAAAAAATCCTTGAAAAATCACTCAAAAAGGGATAAAATAACATAAAAATCCCTTGTTTTTAGACACCCCTAAATAGCTTTCCATTTCTGGACCAAAGTGGTTTGGATAATTAAAAAAATGCGTAAAACCCATTCAAAAGGACTTGAAATTGTTAGAAAATTCAATAGCCCCAAACGCTCATTTCTAGATCAGGGCAATAGAGAATATATATTCCGAAAAGAATCACCAAAAAAGGGCTAAATTTTTATGAAAATCACACATTTTTCAATTTTCCAAAATGATAAAGTCCTTCAAAGTGGCAAAACATTCCCCTCTTTTGTTCAAACTCAATCCAATCTATTCTTTCTGCATCTACTCTTCCACAACAGCTTATACCGTCTGTAGGAATGTGTCTATTCGAGTAGAATCATCAGCACGACCATCACTCCTGTGTTAACAGGAGAGGTCTTTAATGTATAGTAGATTCATGATAATTTTTTGTACCATCATCTTTGATACGATTCCTTTTTTTCTAAATATTACATATTATTTAAAAATGATCTATTATTTGTTTTAATGAAGCAACAATATCTTCTCCTTAAATCATCCTATTTTCGTTTTTTTGCCAAATTATTTTATTCATAAAATATATAAATACTCCTTTATTTTATCAACTAATTGTAACGAAACATAAGCAACTAAATAAAATAAAAACTTATTGTTTTCTACGTAACCCTATCAGATAGTGTGCGATGATATCCATTTATGTACTTGTCTATTTGTTTTTTATACATACGAATGATCCCACAGATTACTGCAATTCTATTCTTACAACATCTTTCCCGTAGCGACAACTGCTAGGTCTACCTTTGAAAAGTAAGCAATACCCCACAATATAATATGTAAATTAATCAGTATTCTTGGTTTTCCTCTAAAAGATACAACATTAGAGCTGTAAAATCAAATAGTTATCCGTGACTGAATTTCTATAAAGGAGTATTCAAAGAAAAAAGAACCTCCAGTTATCCATAACATTTTGAGGTCATAACGTACGTCGTGCTAAGTATGCAAAACAAACTGATCATTTGTCAGTTTTCGATGTCAAAATCTACATTAAAACGGAACACATTCAACCAGAATATAGCAAGAAGAAGACATTGGAAAAGTTCTTGACTGACAAATTATGGATGTTTAGTTGACTGCTTTGCTTATTTCTCATTTTGAAAATGGCGTGTGTCACACGCCAAACTCCAGACGCTGATCTCATGTTCGTATTTTGAGCCGTGGAAGTAGCCTAATGGGCCAAATTGATCTTTAATTAATCATTCTTGTGTTATTGTTTGAACAACGAAACATGCTTTTTGTTCACAATTATTTCAAAATACAGACGTAAGTTGCACTATGTGTGTAGAGACTTTTTATACAAATTCTTTCTGATTTTAGATTTGTAAAATTTTAAAAGGCTTTGGCTAACCGTCAGGCTTGATTGTGGTTATTGGACTTTAAATAACTGTCTTGAAAATCTACGGAAGATTAATTTGGTTTCAAGACCTTTTAATTGATATTTTAAAAATGTCGATAAATAAATTAAAAACAATGAATAAATTTGTTTACAAAAGATGGTGAAAGTGTTCTCCAGTTTGTTGTTGACATTTTACAACTTTATGTTGAATATTTCGTTATTAATTTCATTAAAGCACGGATTGATGTCCTTGCAACATCTTTAATCATTTGTCTTACATGTTCATTTGCTTCTTTGGTACGTTTTTTCGGATCGCCATCCTTACTGCCAACAGTGCCTGTTTCACATAACGATTTAAAGTATTACGAAAATCTTTATAGTTAAAGTCGGTAACAGCTTCTGGGAATTCATGTCGAAACTCTTCTAAATAGTTTGCAAATGAATAAGTCCATACGNNAAACATTCAATACTTTTAAGCTTGTTGTTAAAGTCTTTTTTTTTGAAACAAAATAAAATCAGGAAAAAACAAATATTTGCAAAAAATCTTAATATTTTACTGCTTTCATAACAAAAGACTGCTCCTTTACAACATGAATTTGCGGATCTAGGGATAGAAGGAAAATGAACAGCGAAGGACAAAATATCTCCAATATATCACCTTGTTCACAAAAAAGTCAATACACGACATCACTTGGTAATAGTACTGACAGCAACTTAGGTAGCCTCTGCAGAAATACTTTCAAGAAATTTTGCTTTACCTACATCAGCAGTGTTCATCAAAAAATACATAGGTTTTTTTTTTACGCAAACGACATAAATTTTTGTTTTAACATCTTTATACAGCTCTCTGTCAAAAGTTTTGCAATACTGTACATCAATAATTTGTTTAAAGGCATATTGTGATTTTTCTGTTTCTTTTTCCTTGCAATATATTTCAATTCAAATTTGACTTCAACTCCATGGATGTCAAATTCATTTTTCTCCCACGGTTTTCTTTGAGCTTTTCTCCTTACTGCTGGCCGTAAGTTTGCGTTGAGGGAGCTCCTTCTTGCACGTGAAGTTAGCCTTCACCTCTTCTAATGCTCTCATTACAACCGCTCTCTTAGCTTGTGCAGTGAAAGTTTTACTATTTTGGTATTTAAACAAAATCAGAAAGGACTCATTAATTTTGCTAACCACGCATAATAAGCAATGAAATACATACCTACACTCACAAGAACTGAAAAACGTGCCAAAACAGTAATCAGAACAGCAGCAGCCATAGTAGAAAACAAGCAAAAATGGCAAAAAGAAACGACTTTAGCACATGCCAGTCAACGCAACTAATTCTTACCTTGTGGACATTTCTTGGTTTATTCTTTGTTCCGGATTTAGTACGATCAATACCATAACTTATAGAAAATTCACATGCAGCACTTTTGGCATCAACAATTTAAGGTTTACCATCATCCCTGTTGGCAGATCTGGCTCCAATATTCATTCTTAGTCGTTCGTAATTCCAACGCCACTGAAGTATACTTCAGCATACAGTCCCGAACTAACCCCGAAGTTGTATAATACCGGACAGGATCCAGTCGATAACTTTTTTCCAAACATAAATCTCTAAATTTTCCAATACGTCAGTCAATAAATGAACATCTAATTTTAAGTATAAATCATGCCATTCACCAAAATTTTGAATTTTAAAATATTCCAAACTTTTAGTGCATGTTTATATTCTTTTTGTGAAATTCCTTCTGTTGTCAGTGAAGAATAAAATTTACTCATTGAAGGTAATTTTGTTTCTAAATATTTGAAAAATGAATCCATATGGATAAGTTCCTTTTCTAATTATCTTGCTTCGTTTTTTTCTAAATAAAACATGTAATTCACTATTTGAAAAGTATTTCTCTCAATTGGTTTCTTTCTAGATTAGATGATAAAGTGTCTAAACTACTTGCTAAAAATCTAAATGAATCAATAAATCTTAATTTAATATATTCAAAATCTTCCATTCTCAAAATCTTACTTTTCTTCGTTGTCAGGAATTAATTTCAGTGTACTCTTGTCTTCTCCTAGGTCTTTTATAAACAAATGAAAATCATAATAACTAAGATTATGATATAAAACTGGAATGGTTGCTTATATTTCAAATTACAATTACAGCTCCCATTTAAAATTGATCATCCATATTTTTATACACTAATCGTTCAAACTTCTTCAAGCTTCTCGCTTGTCATTATTTATTTAATTTATTTATTTATTTTAATATTTATCCATATACAGTGTGTGTGCCAGGACACACTCAAGATTCATAAGCGATAAATCGGATGATTTTTTAGCAATATCCCCAATTGCCGTATTGTCAGTAATGAGCTATTGAATTTTCTAATAATTTCAAGTCCTTTAGGATGGGTTTTGCGTATATGTTGTTTTTGAGTGATTTTTCATGGACTTTTGTTCCCAATTGCAATGCTCCAGAAAGAGTTATTTTGGGGAATAAAAAAAAAGAAAGGATTTTTTTAGGTTTTTGAGGCTCTTTTCTGTGATTTTTTTCATATGGCCAATTTTTGGTCGTCTATAGGTCTTAAGGTATTTTTGGGGTGTCTAAAAATGAAGGAATTTTAAAGGATTTTAGGCCTCTTTTGGTGATTTTTCACTGACTTTTATCAGGTTCACAGTTTGCCTTCGTCCAGAAGTAACAATTTGATATCTACTCCTTTCATATTAGATTTAAAATTTAAAAGTAGTTTTTGTTGGTTTGTTCGCCGTTACGCCCATGTTTTGAGGTACAAATATATTATATTATTTTTCTTTACATGTGCAATTAGGTTTTATTATCACTAACATTATTTTTGTAATGTATTTTTTTTATCAACGTACATAAGTAGTACAAAAAAAACAATAAAAGAGGATTTATCTAACGTAATCGATAGTTTTATTTACAATGTCAAATTACAATGTACAAATTTGTCATCAACAATTCGTTTTTGTTTAGTGGCAAAACAACAATGTAACTAAGTACGAACATACATATTTCGCTTAAAATGTAACAAGCAAGCACTTTACTCGAGGGCAAAGTACTGCGTGGCACTAGTGAATAAGGCACTAAAAGAGATAATTTAGTAAATCAATTAGTCTGTTACGAGTCAGTTTGTAATGCTAAATCTTTATCGTTACTAAAAATTAAAAATAGCAATCCTGAAAAAATATATTCAACTACACATTCACACATCGACAATAAGTTAACAAAATATCAGTTTGCGGGAAGTCTTTTGGCTTTTGTAATTAAAGAGGGCAGTAATGTAGCTACCATTGTTTACTTTCAAAGCGCTTTTCAGAGCACTTCATCTCCGTGGTGATAACCGTTTCGGTTCAGAGGCTGCCGCTCGGGGGCGCTCGATGGTCTATTTCTCTTGAAGAACCCGAACTGAAAGCACATATTTTAAACATTTGAAGATAACGCAACATCTCAACATACCTTGTACAACAAAAAGACGAGAAGCAGCAAAATTATCGTTCCAGCAACTGCTGACAGCACCACAACCCAAAGAGGCACCATTTCAGATTTAAACTCCTCCTTAGTTCTCTTCACCGTCGTCACAACTTCGTGGAAAACGGGTTCTTGGTCTTTGAGATTTTGCTGGTGTGGCAGTTTGCGAACCCGCGATATCATCATCGACGAAAAGGACATAGAATCCGAGAAACCCATCTGGAAAACAAATTTACATCAACAGGTCCGAAAGAAAGGGCGAAATGTTACTTTTTCGAAAACTCGCACGTTTATTCTTCCTCTTAGAGCGATGACAAGTCGATCTTCATGCGACAAATTTTGGACGGTGCATCTCATGTAGGTGCACTGGACAGAACTGCACGGGTACTGCTGCTGTATTTCGGCAATAGACGGGTGATGGTCGATGGTTTGGCGCTTCTTCCTCCCGTACCAACGCTTGTTAGATGATGGTTTGTCGGTGGGGACGTTATCTCTTCCGATGGTTTCGTCGAATTCGTCTTGGCGACTTTGCTGACGCACTGTGAAACCATCCTCTTCGTACGTGTTAGTTTCGTAACCTCCACCGTGGTGGTTTGCACCTAGAGTGTCCAAATTTAGAACGCCAGTTTGGAAACTACCCCCCAATGCGGCGCCCTCTGCTCCAGAAAATTGGGTGTTTAGATGGTTCCTGCTTCCGCCGTAAGTGCCATAAGTTTGCGGGTTCCTATGGCCTTGCTGGCGTCTTCTCAAATCGTCTCCGTAGGTATTAGTTTCGAAACCGTAATTTTGCTGAGAACCATCGTAGAGGGACTGATTGTAACCGTACCCAAAATTTTGGGAGCTTCCATATTGATGAATCTTTACAACTTCCGCGCAAGAAACACTTTGTTCCGCACCACCATCGACGGAACGTAAACATAAACCCATGGGTCCATCAGGTTCCACTTTTTGTAGCAGTTCGGAAGACTCGCAGTTCCTGTCATGGTACTCTCGGTTTATAATCAAGAAACATCTGTATCTAACATTTAATAAATTCATTTGATGTTCATTTTCGTTTTCGTGAATATTTGCACAATCGACAGTTTCCATTCTTCCACTGGCCGTCCTCCTCACACATTCATGTTGTGCGCTGGCACCTTGCTGCAAAAGCTGAGTGACATATTCTAACGAAAACTGTGGCCCGCAGGCGACCTCTTGCTGTCTACCGTTGATGGTTTGTACACAACGGTAATAGTACTGTGTGTTGCCAATTCTGTTACCTCCGAAGACGTCTTGTCCTTGGCTAATCTGCACCTTTGTGGCAACTGCAGCTTTTATCTCTTGCTGAGTTGCGCAGTCAACAGTTTCTAATTTACCACTAGGTGTTCGCATCATACATTTATGTTGAATTAAGTTTCCACCTTGCTGCAAGAGCCTTGTGATATATTCTGATGAAAAATATGGCTCACACGGAACCTCTTTCTGTTCACCGTTAACCGCTTGTACACAACGATAATAGTACTGTTTATTACCAATTGTTTGGTAATTACTGCCACCTAAGCCTCCTTGTCCTTGGCTGAAGTGTAGCGTCACTGCACCTCCAGTACTACCTTCATGTTGATTTGCAAA
>QDEB01064656.1:0-10727 GCA_004193795.1 Asbolus verrucosus | reverse complement strand
GTAAATAAACTCCCACAATCAACAGTTTCCAATTTTCCACTAGCCGTTCGCATCATACATTTATGTTGAGCTAAACCACCACTTTGTTGCAAAAAATTCGTGATATATTCTGACGTAAAGTATGGTTCACATGGAACTACTTTCTGTTCACCGTTGACTGTTTGCGTACAACGATAGTAGTACTGTTTATTACCAATTGTTTTGTGATTATCTCCAGCTAAGCCTGCTTGCCCCTGGCTAAAATGTAGCGTTACTGCACCTCCAGTACCACCCTGCTGTTGATTTGCAAACAGAGTTGCACAATCTACGTTTTTTGTTATTCCATTAATTTCGGTACTACATTCACGTTGGAAGATTCCACCTTGTTGTAACATTTTAATGATGTCTGATGTCGATGTTGATGTTGACAGGGATGAAAAATACGGCCCACAATCAATCTCTCTCTCGTTACCGTTAATTGTCTGCAGGCAACGATAGTAGTATTGTGTGTTACCGATTTTAATAGTATTGGCACGTGCTCCACTCGGTTGATGACTAACCTGCACCTTGATAGCACCTCGCTGATTTGCAATTAAGACTCCGCAGTCTACAGCGACCAATTTTCCATCAGCTCCTTGCGTCATACATTTATGTTGAGCCAAATCACCACTTTGTTGCAATAGATTCGAAATATATTGTGATGAAAAGTACAGTTCACACGGAACTATTTTCTGCTCCCCATTGATTGTTTGCACGCAGCGGTAATAGTACTGTTTGTTGCCAATTGTTTGGCGATTACCACCACCGAAGCCTGCTTGGTGGTGGCCAATCTGTAGCGCTACTCGAGTACTATCATGCAGATTGGTAAACAGAGTTGTGCAATCGACAATCTTCGTTACTCCATTAATTTCCATCAAACATTCGCGTTGGAAGTCTCCCCCTTGTTCCATCAATCTAACAGCTTCCAATGTTGAGAACGACGAAAAATAAGGTCCACAATCAATTTGTCTTTCACGACCGTTAAGTGTCTGCAGACAGCGGTAATAGTATCGCGCGTGACCGATTTCGATACTGTTGCCTCCTTGGCCGAACTGTTTTTGGCTAATCTGTATTTTCATTTCTTCACTGGTTAGGTTTCGTTTCCGATTAACCTCAGAAATGTCACCTCCCTGCGCCACCGCTGTATTGATGGCTTCATTAGTTGTTGCAGTACCACCGCCAACAACGGCTTTCACTTTCGTCTCGCTTGCAGCTGTTGAAGATTCTTCACCTGTACTGACTGGAGAAGCAGTGGTCATTACTTGCTTCGAGGATCCAGCTCTTTCTTGACCGATGTCAATGTGGTACCTCTCCCATATCGTTTTATTGTGGAGTACTACCTGGAACCATTTTTGTTAAAAATAATTTCGCGCATGGTCGGGTTAGTTACTTCGAAATCTCTTTGATTGACTGGAATCGGCCCGCAACGTATTTTTAAATTTTCACTCGAAGAGAATCGTGGAGGTTCCACCAGGTAAAGGAAGTCCTCGGAACCCTCTGAAAGAATTCCAGTTCAGCGAAAGTTTTGAGGATAAGAAAACTCACCTGAAAGCATGTGACCAGGCCAGACAAAGAACAATTCGGTCTCTTCAATCGCGCTTTTGCCTTCGTTTGTTAAATAATACACATGGACAACCCAAGGGCCAATTACCTCTTCTGGTAACCGATCTGCAGTTGATGTGTAGCGGGTTTGATTTGAAATATCCACAGTGTAGACATTGGAACTGTAAAAAATCTCAGGAGGAATCGACTTCCCGCTAATCTCCGGATGGTAATCGTAAAGAATTCCTACTGAAATTTTTCGGATATTGTCTGCAAGAGTGTGAGGGTCTTCTGGATTAGTACTGTTAACTTTCAACACGAAGTCATAGCTGGTCGGGTTTACCAGCAGTTGACCAACTGACTTCCACACTATTTTGAAATGAACAATTTTGTTATTGGGTACAGGATTACCAATCTCACATCGGATGGTGCGATTTCCGTTTTCGGTGCAAGAAAACGATGTCTCTACTTTTATAATGACATAATTAATATAATTTAAACCTTCAGGATAGTGGACCTCGAAAGTGCTATCATAAGCGTCCTCTTTAGTGTTCAAAACAGTAATATCCAATTCAAGATTGTCTTTTGAGTCCAGCATGTACTGTTCGACGTTCCTGAAAATTGGAAGTGTTAACGGAATTCTTTGCGTGTGGTTGCACTTACGGTTTCACTTCCAAACTCAAATCAGGAATGCAAATTTTGTCATCTCCGCAGTCTTTGTAGATCTTTATTGTATCTTTTTTTGATGGAGGCGAATTTAAATCTAAAACTGGAACCAGAATCGAACGTGGATTTCGATTCTGTTGATACGTTAAAGGGTGTAAGTCCGCATCGGACTTCATCCAATACTTCACTTCGGCCACTAAAGGTGTCAGTTTATCGTGGATATCAGTCTGTAAACACCAGAAGAGTGAAAAACTGTCAAAAACAATAAAAATTCGTTTACCATCACATACACCTCGATTTTCTTCGTTTCATTGCTACATCCAGTTCTGTTCACAAATAGTCTTATCGAATCGTTCCTCACATTTACACCTTCAGTTTCCACGAAAAACATTCTCGGATTTAGCAGCTTCTTCGAGTCCAGAATATATTGCAAGTCCAAATTTATCGAACCAGGAATCCCTTTACCGTAATATCTGGCACAGAACTGAATTTCAGTTTTGACGGCTTGATTATTCCCACTAGAGGTCCTGTTTCTCACGACATGGTTACTTTTTGCAATGTCGATTTCTTTATTGTCAGCCACGAACACAACCCATGCGTCGACTCTTATCACAGGACGAGATCTATAATTAAATTTTATAAAACTGGCCCCTGAAGTTTTTAAGATGCCAACCTGAAGAAAAATGCTTTATTGGATAAATAAGCGCCAACGGCCATGTCTGGATATTCGTTATCGTCTAGATCCAGACCTCCGGTGATAGAGAAACCGAAAGTTGTCAAAGCTCCAGCTGGATATGGCACGATATCTTCAGCAAAAATCACTTGGGAGTATTTCTGACGGACACCCTTGCTCGAACCGTGATAGATGTAAACTGCCCCTCTATTGCCCGTTCCGTCATAAGGTGCCCCCACGGCAAAATCTTAAATGATCTCATGAAACATTAAATTATTGATGAAATTATTAATGAAATGTAATTACCTTGGTACCCATCCTGGTTAATGTCCCCTAGCGCGGCGAGAGCTTGTCCAAACCTACTCCTCGAATTGAAACCGTCTATTGTATCGTTCACCATAAACGTTCCCTAAAACATCACTTTTTAACAACCCCAATTAACCCAAATTACAGCGTTACCCTGACGGTGTTATTTGAATGATAAATAACATAAACTCGCCCCATGTCGAATTTGTCTTTGTTATTCGGTACTGTATACATAGGAGAGCCTACAATTAAGTCGACTTTTCCATCACCATCGACATCAGAAGATGCCAAAGCATAGCCGAAGTAACTGCCTAATTGATCACCGGGCAAATGACGGACGTCGGTTAAGTTCCACGTGAATATTATAACCACCCCTTTGAGACTGTTTCCTCTGGGCATCCCCACGGCGATGCTTTCGTCTTTTGGATCTTTGTTATCCAAGAAATCACCCACGATGGTCGAATAGCCCATGTAGGAATCGTCGTCTTTTTCAGTACCTTCAGTTGTGGCGAAGACGGGAGCTCTTGTTTCCAAACTCTGCTGATGGACTTGACCTGAAAATAGAAGCGTCTAGTCAACAAGTGTGTGGGTGCTAATGAATGTGAGATTAAGTAAGAGGGTGGTTAAATTGGTAGTTTACTTAATCTCATGGTATTAATGTTCGATTACCTTTTTCGGGGTTAACTTTATTACCATCACCAGTCAGCAGGAGTGTTCGATAAATAAAAATTTATAAAAATATCTAAATGTGGGGGGTGTTAATAACAAATCGAGAAACGTGGATATTTCGTCTTGTAATGGGGGCAAACTAAAGAGAAAATGAACTAAGGGAAAGAAAAAAGCAAAATATGAAAGCGTGAAACTGTTCGAATTCAAAATGTCATGGATGATGGCAAAGACGAAACTGTCCAAGTTTCTTAACGACTTTTATAACATTAATTAAATAATTAATATGTTACAGAAGCGTTGCTGTCACGAAAGCCTGTCCCTGAAATGGGTACCTGAAAAAAAAATGAATTTTTTTCCCAGTCATGAAGATGATTTAATGATCGATCCATGATGGCCTCGCGTTTATTTTGTTAATGCAACTGCACCAGCTGCTTGTTCGCCGATTATTTTCCAGCCGATTATATGATCGATTAATGTTAAAAGTTATAATTTCGTTAAATAAAAATTAATTCGGATTATGCAATAATTAGTAGAGCTATCATCTCGACTCTGAGTTTCCTGCACCGAAACGCTACAATTAATTTTGTTATTGTTTGTGTAAGGAATTATGTCGCAGCTTAATTTTGTTTTTTCTTTTTCTAAATTATGGTTCAATACCTTCAGCGCCGTATGTTGCAGAGAATAACAGAGGTTTAAATTCAAACTCGGCGTGAGCATCGATGGAATACATTTGTCCTGAAACACACCAATACAAAACATTTTTCATTTCGTTCGTTTCGATATAAATTAAAATTAAAGCTGGCGCGCTATTTGACTAGAAGCCTGAAAAATAACAGAAGAAGCTTACAAGAAAGCTAGAACTAAAAATAAACGGTAATGAGCGACCGCTTACCTTGCCAGTACCAACTGCCAGGCGCTCCAATGAACAGGCGATTTCCCACCTGGAATCAAGGAAATCGAAGTTAATAGACAAAAAAAGGGGGATTTTTCCAATTCTGAAAGCGGAATACCTGAAATCTGCAATGCAGATTTTGCGTTGGTGGCAGTAGGTTTCACTGTTAATTGTTAGGCATATACTGCTTTGGTTGGATTTCTAAGGAGCATTTGGGGAATTTCAGGAACGCCAAGCGGTTGAGAGATATTCAAATCGTTAATGCAGTTCTATAATTTTGCAACCATCGGCTGCCACAACTGAAGATATACTGGTTGGAGAAGACTTAAATTGCTAGTAGCTGGCCATTTAGCATTGTATTTCATCACTTCATTCGTCTAGAAACACTGTATTTATGGTGTTGGTTAATTTATGGATTATCCCCAACGGTGCACACACTCACGCTTCAGTTCTTGCACCATCTGCGGTAAGGCGTTGCAAAAAGGTTTTCTTCGATTTCAGCTGCTCATATGGTGTAAAACACAAGACGTATTATGCGTATAAATGTTTTAATTCTTTTCGTGTACAGGTGTGTCTTAAATTTGCGGAATAATTCTAAGGGGATATTTTATGACTAAAAATAGGTCGATTATGAGTATAAATCTTGGTCCGATTCTGAATCAATAAAAAGTTATAGCTCCTCAAAATCATAAAAGGTGTATACAACCCCAGTTAATGACATTGAAACGTGCGATTATGGACATTATTTAATGCTGCCGAAAAAATTCGTGAAAGTCAAGTTTGGATAATGCCTAAAACAAGATTTAACTTTAGGAAACGGCTTTCTAAATGCACCTGCAAATGGTGAGCATTTTAAACAAAGTTTGAAGAATACAAATTTTTACGAATGATAGTAGTTTTTCTCCAGTTCTTTTTTTTACCATTTTAATATTCGTTTAATGAAAAAGACGTTTACAAAATTTGCCATTTATGTTTTCAGATTATGATATAAAATGTTACTTCTGAACCAGCCAAAATTGGGAGACTCCAAAAACCAATTCATGCAAAATTAACGCAAAAACTGTTAAAAGTTTACCAAAAATTGCCAATTTCTATAAAAAGTAACAATCGATTAACATGGAGCTCCAAAAAATTAAATCCCTAGAACTGGGAGAATGCAGAAATGCTTAAAACCCAGGAATTTTTTACATGATATTTAATATCTTTTGTAATTTCATGATTTTTTAATCTTCGAATTTGGGGAAAAATTTTATTTTGCAAGATTTTGTATTGATTTTCAAGAATTTCTGTGCATTTTTGGAATCTCTCAGTTTCAGTTTCTCCACTGACCACTTTTAAAAATTTACTTTGGATCATAAGTTGCCAACATTCTAATTCATTAAATTAAACAGTGATTTAAGTTAAAAATTGAAATAACAACTCCATTTAAAAACTTTAACATTTTCAACATCAGTAAGAAGTAATACAAACGATCCTGTTTAATTAATATTTTCCGCAACTGCTGCATTATTGCCNNATTTGAGTGGTTATTTCGACACAAAAAAATTGTTCGATTATTGGATAAAGCAATCTGATTTACATGAAATTTTTATGTCCTTTTTGGAACTTCCTTTATTTCATTATTTTTTTGTCGCTAAACCGTTGACTTAAACAACAAAAAATAATGAGTTTTTTTTTTTTTGTTTCGTCCTGTTTCACCGGTTCATAACCGAACCAAGGTTTTTACTTTTAATCATCTTACTTTTAATCCTAGAATATCCCATGCGAATTATAGAATACAGACATACAGTTACATACAGACTCACTGTATGTAATATCCTTTTTTTTTACTAGAGAATTTCTGATAAAATAGCTTTAGTGTTTTTTCAGTAATGAATGAGTTATCAATTTTTGACGATTTATTGACCGTCGAAAAAATATATTGTACAGGCACTATCTAAACATCTACCAATACTATAAAGTCGGTTTACCGTGTGCAATAGTACAAGCTTGAAAAAACGTTATGTGGCACATTTAATGATAACTCTGTACATTTGATATGTAAATAATGTCCTAAAGTTTACAATTAATGACCATATTATAAATACTTCTCAAAAACCGAATGGTCCAGGGACCTTCGGAAATTCCAAATTAAGTGAATGGTTGGTTGCATATCTTTAATTATGACAATGACAACAAAAATTTCAAAAAATTTATACTGCAAATTAGACTCACTGTTGTGGAAACTAAACTGCTTGTTTATGACCGGGAAATCGTTCTAAAGAATGTGCATGAAACATGTGGGGTGTGCGTTTGCAATTAATTCGTTTTTTCTACGATACGATTTAATGACTACTAAACATCCATAGAAAAGGAATGTTAATTGCCTTTTCTAATTTTCTTAAGGACGAGCGAGAGAGACGGGAAAAGGGAAGTTTCAATCAGTCTAAATGTGCTTAAATTGAGAGTAAATTAACCAGTCACAACACTGATTAAACGATAAGTATATAATAATTATTATAATTAAATAAGACTTCATTTGCTCTCGAGTGAAATTCTCATAGTCATCATTCGAGTGGTGGCAGCCAAACAGGAATGTTAATAAAATACCACAAAAACCAGGACTCGACTCCTCGCTCTCATATCATTTTTCTAAGATAACATACCAGACGGTAATTTTCACCACCGTTAAAGGGTATTATTTAAAAGCACTCTCTTAAAGTGCCCGAGATAAAAAAACGTTAATTACTGGAGACCTCCTGGATGTAAACACAGAATAATTAGTCGGATGGCATTCTGAAAAAGGCAACAGTGTCCAAACCTCCCACGTTACATTTGACAAGTTGAATCAGACTTATTTGTTAGTTTCGCTTTTTTCCAGCGATTCTCGGAACATGCAAGAATCAGTATGCAGTACCTAAACGGTTCGACAATAGGAAAGAAGGCGCCGAGACGTTTTTGTAAAGCGCTCACATATTCTGTGTCATCGTACATCACAGAAATGAAAAAGTGACGGACTGCACGGCGACAATCAAAGCGAATGCCATCAAATACCGGCCATATTACGAGTCAATTACATTTTTATTGGCTTTTTATGGCCGTTTTACTTCTTGCAAATGTTCCAGTTTCCTGACCCCCGTATTATGACCGGGTTTCATCGCAATCGCGGTTTGTCTGAGGGAGAACAAAACCCCTCATTCTTGGACATATCTGAAGAAACTGCTCTTACCGAGTTTATGGCAGCGCTGAAACCGGCCTGACATGATCCTTGGCGATGGTAACCCCATTGATCTGCAAAGAAAAAAAAACGACATTTAATTGGTTAATTTATAACCACCGCGCTAATAATCGCTAGTGAGCAGTTAAAACTAACAAGATAAATACAGAGTCTGTTGCTCTGCTGATTATTTATCCATAGACCGTTAGAAAATGCTCTCGTCGCGCAACATGACGAGTATGTGGGGGCGATTCTGCTTTCCTATAGGTAAGTAACACCCGGTTACAGAAAAACACAAATATATAAAACAGAATTCAACCGAATTTCAATTAAGTCGGAAATTTTTTTAAAAACCGTGTGATGCGATTACAATCGTCGCGAAAATAGATCGTGAATTAACCCTTACGTTGGCAATTAATTTATTTTAAATACAATTTTTTATCAAAATATCATGCCTACTCTGTAATGCAACCTTCTCTTCACAAAATGTTTTTGCATAATAATCTTAATTTTCTTCTAGTCCCAATAAAATGCAATTTTTTGGCGGAATTTCCAATAAAATAGTTGCAAGCTGTAAGGCTTTGAAATAACATTTATTTAAACTGAAACCATATGTTTTCGACTACATTTGAGTTTTCAAGATTTGTTGGTATTTCAATGACATGACTTATTCGTATTTCACTATTTTATTTTTAGCAGTATAATTTTTGATAATTTTCTGTTTTTTTCATTTGGACAAGGTTCTTCGTTATTATTTTGAATCTTTATTATTGAATTATTGGGCTATTTTGTTGACAGTTAACAAAAGTTTTTTGCCCAGATTCTTAGTATCTTTGTTTCTCATCTTATATTCCCTGTTTATTTCTTGTTTGATTTGGTAAACTTCTGAAACAAGCTTTTTTTCCAGATTTTCTATTTTCATCTCATCCTCTTCACACGCAATGTCAATTTGTTCTTTATTTCTTCTTTAGTACCCTAGGCTTCGTTTTCTTGTTCCTCATTATTTGCGGTTTCTATTTCTACATTAACAATTTCACTAAAATTTTTCTTTATCACTTACTATAGGACAGTGCCGGTGACATTTTCAACAATTATCGCATGTACTGATTTGTGAGTTGTTTTATTTTTTTTACTCACAATTTTGATATTGTTGATTTCTTAATTTTTGAAATTATTAGTTTTATTTTTAATGACATTTTCGCGTGTTTAATTTTTACTTATCTAATACAGATTTATATTCACTTTTCCAAAATCTACGGTTTCTTTACTTGTTTCCATTTTTGACAACTATCAATTTTTTCTATGTTTATCTTCTTCTCGCAACTTTCCTTTTTCATCTGAATTTTCTCCATCTGCATCTTCCATCACTTTAATTATAGAGCTCCTATCACCTCTATCCATTGTTTTTTTTTTCAGAATCACTAATACTTGCAACATCTTCAGTGTTTTCTCATATATATTTGAATTTATCTAAATCTTCTTTTGGTTGCGGTGTTTTTCTTCAACAATTTGGATTCACTTCTAATTGTTGCTAATTCTTCATCTGCTGTTAATTCAGCTTCAAACCTTATCATGTTTGTAATTTCACTCCATCTAGACATTTTGGACTTGAAAATTAACTTTTTTGAAGTTAAAAAGTTTGGTTGGTTATTTACCTGAAATTCTAGCAGATTGAAACTCTTGGTAATGATCTTCTGGGAGTGGACAATCCCCTTGGTTCACAGTGCAAATAACATTGAAAATAATTAAATAACTTTATTATAAATTATAACCATATCAAAATCATAGACACATATTGTATTTGCATAAGCCTTGACTGAAATCAGTTCGAAACGCACAAGAAATTATTTATGGGTTGTACCAGTGGGACGTCTATTGTTCTCTAATTGAAATAGAAAGCTATCCAGTGCTCGATAACGACATAAATAAAATAAATTTCTCCCGAAAACGGTCACGAAGTGTCTGAATCTGAAAAAACACGCACGTCCTCGATGGGGGACGATAAACCACCGGGAGACCTTCAGCGACCGTTTGATGGCTCGGATGTGGTATTCAAAACAACCCTTTTACATCGTGTAAAACACGACAGGTAGAGAAAAATAGCCAGGACCGTAATCGAGCTTTACCGCTATCATTTCCGCCGCATTTCGGCCGCTGGAATTAACTCGCAGCGATGATTTGTTGGATTTGACACGCTCCGCTTAACTTAATTGGTTGCATGTGTACGTAATTCGGTAAACAAACAGAAGCGTTCAGCCCCCGCACACAAATGTTCCAGACGGAACGAGGAAGCACTCGGATTTTATGGGTCATTTTTGCTCCTTGGTGGTCCTCTCGATTTTGAAAATTTGTGCACGCCACTGTGCATTTTTGAAAGTGGCAGATTTTACAACTTCCTTTTGGCCGAGGTAAGACAAAAGATCCGCGCCAGATTCCCGGAAACCCCATAAAAAAGGCTGATGGCAACGGCATGGTGGTGGTGGCTTTGTGTCGGTCCCACACTTGACATTTTTATGGGACAAATATGAGCCATTCCGGGCCATAAAACTACCGAGAATCGTCGGGTAACTTGATACTTTCCGAAGTTACAATAGAAGAATTAAAATTATGTAACATTTTTTTTGTATGGAAGCAACCGCGTTATTATTGATGATTTATTGTGATTTTGGAACGAGAAAAGGACAGATTTTTATAACGGCTGTTGGATTTCAGTTCCCATTTGTCTGTCAACACATCCCAGATCTTTGGTTTTTTACACTAATTTA
>QDEB01064635.1:0-17170 GCA_004193795.1 Asbolus verrucosus | reverse complement strand
AACTCGATAGGTCAAACCGTTCTCACGCTATCGACGTGATGTCCTAGAGGACTAGCGAGCGAGCGAGCGAGCGAGTCACATGGACAAGATCAATAGCGCTCCTCGCTAATGCTCGTGCGCTAAAATTACTGGAAAGTCAAAGCCTGCAACTGCATAAATAAGAAATTGTTGATAGCAATCTGCAGTCACTTAAATAATCTCATTCTATAACTTTTTGTGATCTATAATTTTCGTTTTATTTTCTCACCTTCCAGGAATTTTCTCTTCGTATGTAGTCAAATAAGTAAGACAAGATTTAGTCTAGTCTAGGCTACAAATTCTAATCTGTCTGACGATGGGTCTTGGAAATTTCTTCTACAGAATCTTTTAAGTGTTCTCGGAAATTGTTTGACAGAACAAAACACGTATGTTATACTAGTATTTAACTTACCATTACATTTTGTCTTTTCTTTACACCTTATTAGATAACGTGATTCATGAATGCGCAAGTTTCTAAACTGGAAGGACTTTCTGAAGGGGTGTTTGTAATATTTCGGTATCTTGAAAACCTCTTAATATATTAAAACACAATTTTGCATACATATTATGATAGTATTATTAAAATATAGGCATTAGAGGGTGTGCAAGCATTGTGATCTTAATAGTTTGCCGGTTGTAAAATCCATATAATTGTTTTAAACAGTTTAAATGTATTTATTTTTTAGTTTTTTGGTATCCTAATACTAAGATATCTTAACATAGTAGTAACAAAAAAAATCAATTCAAGTGTATTAAATTTATTAACACACGTTTTCACTTTCTTTAATTGTGGTATTAACTTGTTTTAAAGACTTCGCCTGAGTTTTGATGTTTTTGCTTACGAAATTTAATAATTAAGAGAAAACCAATTTGCTGTTTTTGTGATTCTGATATTTTATTAGGAGGTCTTGAATTCCGATAGGTATACTCCTTTATGAAGATAAGAGTAAAGGCCAGCTTATAAACGGGTCAGACACGCTACAAAGTACATCAATATAAATTAATTTTAATTAATTTACAACGTATTAACATCAGTTTAATTGGATTTTCACATGGTTATAGACAATCAACCATATTAGAGACCAAAAAAAGTGCAAATGTGCAACACAATTCTTTGCATGCCACAAGTTATTATAAAGGGACGTGTTAAATAATATAGTAAACAAAAGTTTAGTCTACATTAGTCTACATAAACAATTCTTCAATACGAACATCATATAAACGGTGATTCACAATGAAAATGTCTTTGATTGGGTTTGTACCATTGATAATTATTTTTATCACCGTAGCTGCTCAAGATGAAACAAGTAAGTGGTATCTATTACAGGTGAAAATTCTAATAAAATTTTTGCTTTTAGTAACGGTTCCAGGAATTAGAAGATTAACACGATCACTAACACCCTGTCTATTTAATCCTTGTCATGTGGACTTTGACTGCAATGGTTGTTGCAGTAGACCTCATTTAAGTTATTGTAACTCCCTTGAATGTAAATGCTAGTAAATCAGCTTGTTTTGTAGATATATTTATTTTGTACATTCAATAAAAAACTACTGTAATTATAAATTTCATTTATGCGAAACACAAATCCAAAAAGACAATTATATTTGAAAATGTTTGATATAAAGAAAATATTAACAAACAATGCGTCAGAAAAACAGTGTTACATAATAGAACCAATTTTCAAGTTTAAATTTGAGACTAGCAGTTAATAAATAATTGGGAACTCAAGGCAAATGTAATTGTGTAAATATATAACAGTGTTAGAACATCAGTAGACAAACACGTTTTAAAAACGATTTTCATCTTGGGAGTTTTCAAACGAACATTTGAATTTTCATTTTAATTAACAATTTACTATTGCATCGTGTTTCACATTTTCATTCTTTGTTTTCCCATTAATCACTTTACTATGGTATAACGTAATTTCAAGGTGTAATTACCATGTTATGCTTTGCGATTTTAAAATACGAAATTTCCTTTTAATTACTGTCTTTTATACAATGGCTGATCAGGTTATTCCCAACGGTTAAACTAATAAAATCCCCTTTAAATAAACACAGTATTCGATAGTTTTTGCCATCTGTAACATCAACCACATGAAAATCTGTTTTTACTGAAAATAATCATGAAAAACGTCCAAGTTCTTGTAAGTTTGATATTATTGTTTGTTTTTTATATATCAACTTCAGACAGTCTTGTTTTGATGGATAATAAATCTGGTAAGTGTTTAATATTTTACCATCTTGTGAAAATGTTTACAATTTTCGATGTTTCTTAATGTCATGTTAATCAACAAATAGATAAACGAACTGATCACTTAATAAAATTAAAATTTTTAAATATTAGTTATCTGAAAAGTAGAAAAATGATCATTTTTTGTTTCAGGATTGCAAACACGTTCAGGTTGTCCACAGTTAATAAACTGTAAGCACATCTGCATCACACAATTAAAAAAACTGATCAAAGTAAGGTGTGGTTGTTCTTGTAATAAATTTTTCAGAAAAAATCCACCACGTCTGCCAATCTGATACGTATAAGGTTTATATTATGATGTAGTTCGAGACTGAATATTCTAATTAATATTTATTTTGTATTTATTTAAAAATATATTGCAGAGAATCGTTCTCGCCATACACCCGGCGGCACAACAATCATGTTTATTATTATTGTTAATATTTATGTCAAATAAAAAGGTAAATGTTATTTTAATATTAAACAAAACCTCAGTCAGTTGATTAAATTAGTTTGCCAAGAAATTAACAAAAAAATCAAATTAAAAAAAATATATGTCAAAGATCAGTCTTATTAATATATTATTGACTTTGTTGCTTACTACAAATTATGATGTACGTTGTGCAGGTAAATACTTCAAAGTCCTCGAAAATATTAACCATGAAACCATTAAAACTGAACAAATTTTTCCTATTGTTTGTGATAAGAATAAGTATGTTTTATTTCATTCTATGTTCACGCATTGAGATTATGAGTAATTTATCAATCATTGCAACAACAAGTTCATAAATCAAGGTTTGTCTAAGGAATTTCTAGTTCTTATATAAAAAAGTTCTAATTGTTTTTTGGCATTAAAATTCACGATGAAAATCGCGGTGGCTGTCGTAATGTTGTTGGCCACAGTACACTCACGAAAACCCGAACAAAAGGATATTCTACAATCTTTGGCCAACTGTAATTATTACTACTTTAAAATTTACAAATTTTATTAAAACAATTGCTTTTAGATGCATGCGAACCAGAAAACTGTTTTCCATTAAGGCCTGATGTGTGCCCTTTCCAATTTCTCTGTCAAACATATTGCAAGAAAAAGCAACAAAATGAAGGAACATGTAGAAAAGGACGCTGTGATTGTTATGAACTGGGTCGAAAAAATGCGAAGTGATTCTGTTTATTTAATGCATATGTTTAATACTACGTAATTTATTTATTTAATAAATACTAATTGCTACTCAAAAAAAAAAGTGTTTAATTTCTTATGTGAACAGAATAATTTCTTACTTAGTAGTGATGATTATTCATTCAAATATAAGGAAAAATGAATTGTTATTTGGTATAAAGGATTCCCCTTTCTCTAAAAGAATAATAAAGAACCAATAAACGTCGTGTAGTTTCCTATAAAATGTGTGAACGTAATTTAAGTATTAATTTTTCGTTCTATTATCCTGAATCCACTGAAAAAAATGAAGACTGCTGCGATTGTTGTTTTAATTATTGGTACGATTTGTGTTTTGACTGTGACAGCAGTAATAATTTCACAAGATATGGGTAAAGATTTTTTTTCTAAATATATATGTATATATTATAAATAATTCTTTCACAATTTTTAGCGGTAAAAAGAGTCGTAACGGTCAGAGGTGTATGTGTTAATAGATTTTGTAGAATTGCTTGTCAGTCTGCACATCCACCTTACGACCATGGACAGTGTATTAAAAGAGAATGCGATTGTTGGTAAATAATTTAAAATGTAGAGATTGTAGACATTATAACAAAGTTGTTTAAATATGCTTAGATAACTGCGATCTTCGTTGCTGAAATAAAATATACTTATTTTCAATGAAAATTTTATTATATGGGTTGATTTAATGTTAAAAGTAGATTAAGTATCAGTATATACAGAGTGACTATTAATGAATGAGAATTTTTTTTATTAGAGTGGCTACAGTTTTAAATTTTTTAGTTGGCATTACTAATCCTCAAATTCAAAAGTGTCAAAATAAAAGTAAAACAAAAGGTATTTAGGCATTTTTATTGTTGACAGTTCACGTTAATAAAACTTTTTTTTGTTTTTTGTAAAATCTTATTTACATTATCAATTGTAATCGTCAATGAGTAATAATGATGGCGAATTTATATAATGTTTCTACTCTGATTTCTGCTTTGCATCTAATCTATCAAAACACCGACCTAAAAACCTAATCGTTAAAAAATGACACGGCTTACCATTTGGTTAGGGGTACCAATCCACTAAATTTGCTTAATTTATTAATAGTCACTCGGTAGATATCTTTGTTAATTTATTTAAAAACATTTCATCATTTCATTGCTATTCAATTAAGTGTCACTGTGTTATTTATCAAGTTTCTATGCAAAAGATCAAATTGACGTGATAAACTAGCAGGTTTCATTACTCGTTTTATTATTTTATATGATACTATTTTTATGATTACTTACTGTAATTTTGTTTTTATATAATTTATTCATTTTCATTTTATTGTACTATTTTATTCATATTTAAATAAAACGATTTGGAAATTAAAAAAAAGTGATTGCCGAAACCCGGGATTGAACCGGGGACCTTTAGATCTTCAGTCTAACGCTCTCCCAACTGAGCTATTTCGGCTTATATTTGATTTTTCTCTATTGTAGTGATACTTTAAAGGATAAAATATATAATCAAGTATGTTACACGACTTGTTACCTACCGTATTAAATGTAACAACCTGGAAGTTGAAACGTGTTGTTATCTATTTTAACCCACGAGCATTTTTAATCTGCACCCACATTAGAGCACTCGCATTATCTTGCACACACTATCATGTGAAAAGAAGTAGAGTTTCTTGTTGTCAATTTTGATCAAAATACCTCTAACGAGTTAAAAGTTGTACCGTCCTGGCAATTTTGGCCTTAATTTTTGGGATTAATTTCTTTCAAAAATTATGCTTCCCCATTGTGAGTCTGTATATAGACTTTGATCAAAACTGGTTCAAAGAGTCAAAAGCTATAATGGTCCGGCCTTTTTTGGCCTTGATTTTTGAGATCATGCTTTTACATAATGTGTGCTCTCCTATTATGAGTCTGTATAGTAATTTTAGTCAAGGTCCAAGGTTCAAGGAATCAAAAGTTATAACGTTGTGACACCTTCGGCCCTAATTTTTGAAGTCACATTTTTGCATAAAGTTCGCTCTCCAATCATGAGTTTGCATACCAATGTTGATCAAAATCGATTCAAAGTGTCGAAAGTTCGAGCCTTGTTTTTTGGGATAAAATTGCAAAAATTAAGCTTTCTCATTGTGAGTCGGTATACCAATTTTGATTAAAATTTGTCCAAGGAATCAAAAGTGACAACGCTGTGGTACTTTTGACCTTAATTTTTGAAGACACTTTTTCCTATTGTAAGTCTATATACTAATTTTGATCGGAATTAGACTAATAAGTCAAAAGTTATGTCGTTCAGGTTTTAAGGTTACTAAATGATTAGGGATGTGAGATGGTCAGGATATAATGGAAATGTCGAAATTAGGTTTCTGGTTTATAGTCGGTTAATTCAGGTTAGCTCAAGTCAAGGGTAGTTCGGTTTGGGTATGGTTTGCATAAAAACGAAAAGATAAAAAAAGCACTTTGCTTTTTTATATTATTGAATAAATGTCAGGTTTGTACTATTACGTCTTTTGTAACTGTGGGTGGAGTTAAAAAGTGGAATCCATCAAAAAAATATATTCATATTGGGTGGTATTAATAAAACAAAGTAAATGCTAATACTTGAATTAGAAAAAGTGAAAAGATATTAATTGATGTGAGTAAAACAGAGATACACAGATAGTATAAGCAAATGCTACATTTTATTCATACCACCCATTATGTAGGGTTGTTACGAATGATGCGAATAAAATTCAGCTGAATTCAGCGCTGAATTATACAGTAAATATCCAAAATAATTATTGTTTAATAACTAATAACTTTTGTAATAACTAATTTGCATCAATTTAATATAAAGTTTAGTGGTGAACACGGTGTATTTAGGATTATTTCAAGAATGAAGGAAAGAGAGGCCTCGTTTAAAGGGCAACTAGACTTTTCTCGTATTTTATTACCAATTATATACAAGTTTTATTTAAACAAATGACACACTAAAACCAACATTCAGATACAAAACACTATTTAAACAAAGTTAATACACCATTCATTGTATCACATATAAACTGGGTTAATTTTGAATTATTTCAATGTTATTTCAAACAAGTCTTGTTTGTTCTTTTGTGTTTTATTATTAAGGAGTCGATATATACAGTATTTCATTTAAACAAAAGCACATAGAGGTATCTACTAACAATCAAATTTGAATATAAAACTAAAACATTGTTTAAATAAATCGAGCAAAGCATTCGAAACGCTTTGTTTTGGAAATGTTTTTAGACCTTTTTTTCTGTGCTTCGGTTAAACACGTTACATCAGTTGTTCAGGGTTATCAGTGTGACATTTTAGTCGAATCGTGATAGCGACAACTTGACGTTGCTTCGAATCGTGCCTCATGTATTTAAAATTTTATTTTATTTTTACAATGATTGATTTGTATTAATTTAACACAAAATTTGATGGTATGCAGGGTGTGCTTCGGATTACTTCAAGAGAGTAGACCTTATGTAAACGATAACCAGTCTCTTTTTTGTATTTTCTTATTGAACGATCAGTACATGTGGAGGTTTAATTTAAGCAAATGATATAATAGCGACAAGAATTCATTTTATATAAAATTTGTGTGGTCGTTATTCGGTCATTGTTTGCAAAAATGTTGTCCTATTTGTTCAAAAATCTGAAACTGACTGAAATAATCAAAGCAAAAACGAATTTTTTTGATAAGTGTTCATAACTTTGCACTTGATTACAAGAATAAGAAATAATTTTATCATTTCCTTTGTTACATTAGATTCCATTTGAAAGACTAGAAGTATATTATTGCCTTTGTGGAAGAAGAAACCATATCAACGTTAGTGACTTTTTTAAGTTGAAATAAAAAGTTTCTGAAAGAATTGTCTCTTGTTATTCTGCTAATTGTAAGTATATTTTCAACAAATTCAGTACATTCAGAAATAACATAAGTTTGTTATTAGATTTTAAGTTTTAGTTATTACAGTTTTTTGTTGTATAATATTTGCGGCATTCTCTCTTCCAAGTCCTTTACGACCCCGTCGTGGAGGAGGGGCAACATGATGTGCTAAAAATAATTTTAATACGTCATGGCCAAAATGGACATTTTTTGGTTAGGCAGGTTTTGTTTTAATCTTTCTCCTGGTTGAGTTTTCTTCTTTTTTTTATTCTCGAAGGCTAGCCTTTCGGCTCATTTCTGCCATTTTCGTATGAGGTTAAATTTTAAATTTTTGTACTTTATAACCCATTCATTCTTCTAAATTTTTCTTTTTTCATATTGCTTTTTTTCAGGCTTTGCCTTCATGTATAATGTTTTAGGTATTCTATAACTTTGTAAATTTGACTGATATTTAAGTCTTTTGTTTTATTGTGGCGTAAGTGACATATTATTATATGTTTTTTGATTATTTACAATAAACTGTCCTTACAGTTTACCTAAATGTGATTCGGTTGGTTATTCAAAAGACAAATCCTTTTAAATATAAATGTACTTTCTGATAAATAATTAGATAAAAGTATTTACACTGAAAATAAAATGACATTATATATACCTACATTTATTTATAATAATTTTTGAATAAACGTGTTTCAACATTTAAAATTACCGTGTCCACATTGTATTAAAACTTATCATCTATTAAAGTAGGTGTTTGTAGGCACAAACAGTTAAAAATATTTCATTAATTTTGTTAATCAGGCTCCAGAGATTTTAAAATTTCAAAGATTATGAACTAAATCTTCACCTTGAAAACTTGAACAATGGCGTTAGTTTCTTTAGGTGAAACCTTTTTTAAACTTTCAGTCCAAGTTATGTTAGTAGAGGATAAAATTGTTATCATCACAAAATTTTATTAGTGACTTTGTAAGCACCCAGAACACGTTTGTGTGGATTTGCCGTTACGCAAAAGTTTATTTCTTACAGAATGTAAGAATACAACAATTGTCTTTGGTGATGTTTCTTTGTTTCGTATTTTTTTGACTTCTTATGCTTTATGAATTACCACAGTGAAATACTTTACACAAAATTCATTTCATTTGCTCCTACACAGTTATTATTCATATGCCAATAATTTTCAACATCAACGTTGCATCAAAAGATCAAGTTTTTCGTTTAAAAATTTGTCGTGGATTCCAAATGTCGTTTGAAATTTACATTTCCGTAGTATTTTCAACTCATTTTGGCTCAGTAGGTGATATTTGCACCGTTATAAAAATGATTCGTTACTACGAATAGTTTTAGACGTGATCATAACTTAAAAATTAAAGCAAAAACAGGTTGCCGAAACCCGGGATTGAACCGGGGACCTTTAGATCTTCAGTCTAACGCTCTCCCAACTGAGCTATTTCGGCCATGTTTTGGAAACTTCTTGAAATAAAGAGACGCCAACCTATTTTTAACTTATTTTATGACTCGCCTTAAAAATAAATAAATAACAATCAATATAATAATATAATATTATAATATTGAATAAATAAATCATTACAATCTAAATACTTTTTAGGCTTAAATTTGTCTCAAATGCATACAATTGTTGAAATTAAATTTTTAAATGACTTCTTGATAACCACTGTTAGGCTTTGGGTGTGAGGGTTAGACCTGTAACGGCGCTGTACCATACGTAGTGGTTTGAATCAGGATTGTATTTGAAGTAGTTGCTGTACTAGAAAATAGGGACAGGCTTATGATACAACTATATATAAACATATATTTAAAAAATAAGGTCGGTAGGTACATATGAAATATGTATATATAATATATAAAAAGGTGGATAAGATCAGAGAAATAAAATCGCTGGCTATCAGAATAAGATGAACTGATTCCCTTTAGATATAAACGGGGTTATAACCTAGCTTAAAGTTGATATAAATATAACCAATTATAAATAAAGGCTATGAAAAATATTTATTATGCAATTATTGGTAAATAATGTTTTAAAGTTTTTGCAAAATAGGGACCTGGTTTTTTAAGCGGATTAAGTGTTAGGTAGCATAATTAACTTGCTAATACGTCCCACCCCTTATATTCTTTACTTTATGAAAATGGTATTTATCTTTTAATTTGTTGTTATCTGGATAATATGCATTGCATGCGTATCTTTAAAATTAAAAAACTGAAAAAGAAATAGGTCTGTCCATTTCTTGGTAAACTATACATCGTGCGTTCAAAAAGTTTTTTTGAGTAATGCCGCGTATGTTATTGCTTGATTCGTATGCACTGGTTTTTGACTTATGCAGTCATCCAGTCTTGTCTTGAGCAAACCGAGTAAACTTAGCTTCGATAAGAAATTTAAACAATAAAATGACAAAATAAATTAAAACATTTAATAAAGTTTATAAAAGGTGTTGAAAACGGCTTCTATTTTCTTCAACGAATTTTTAAACTTTTCTTCGTTCGCTTTGCACGTTAATTACATTTTGCAATATATGTGGAGAAGTTCATTTAAGTTTTAAAAATGAAATTCCACACAATTTGCAATGGAGTACGTCCATTCACCATTTTTTTTTTTTTTGTATTACGAAAATAGGTATGATTCTAAAATGAAAAATTTTTCTTCTAATCTGAAAACCATTGTTAGAAAATAAAATATTTTATGTAAGTGATAGGCCTGAGTTTTTGACGAATTTCAATTTAATATTTACTTTGTAGCTTCAATCAAACACATGAGAAATGGCATACTCTAAAAATTTTTTAATCATATGTTATTTTCACTTTTCAGGGTATAAATGGAATATATGCAACCCAAAATACAACGAACGATGGAGGCATTTAATTCTAAAAACATCAAGCCTGGTTTTAATGATTAGGTAATCTCTAGAAGATTGTTTTGTTTATCTTTTTTTTTGCAATTTTACTTCATAAGAAATAAAACCTGTTTCTGTATTGAAAAATATATTTTTGCACATAAAATATTTAAAATAAGTAAAACTGAAATTATTAATCAGGTTTGATAAAACACAATACAATATATTATTTATTTGGTTTCGTTTTCAACAAATATGTCCAGCATCTTCTTAATTTTTTTTTTGTGTTTCAAAATGGTAGACACAGGTTTAGGATACAAATCAAAAACACCAACATTAACAATAAAATCACCATATTTTGTACTAACGATATTTTTCATACCAAAGTTGTCACTATAATGAAATTGTCAACATTAAGATTGCACATTAAATAAAAATATTTACCATGTTGTCTCCATAACTTTTTGGAAAGTCAACATTAGAGAGCAATCTTTTGCTATGGCAGATATTAAATAAGGAACAAGTACCAAATCATTCTCTTTCATTCTTGTTTTATCTGTAGTGTCTCCTAACATCATTATTATACACTTTAAACAAGTCTCTTCTCTTGTGGTTATTTCTTTTAACACTTTTCGTACATAGTCATAGTCTCCTAAATTTCTATTTCCTAGTAGTTTGTAATAATACTGATTACCTTCCACATCTAACATTTGTACAGACAAAATCCTTTCAAGGACACTTCCCTTGGGAAGTTTGCTTTGAATGGAATTTTCTTGAATTATTTTATTCCATTCACAAAATGATTTCATATTACAATTATTAGTCTTTTCTAATGTTTCAAAATTTGTTAACAAGCATTTCTTTACTAACAGACAGAATTCATGTAACAAACTGAAAAAGCAGGTTGGCTGAAATAGTTTCAAGTAAAAATTCTTATAATTACTTTTCAAAATCTTCTATTTTGTTCTTGAAGAAATCAAAAATAAAATTTTGAAATGATTCACTTTCACAGTTTTCCCCATAACAAAATTGGCCGTTTTTAAAAATTCTAAAATTATTCTGGGGGTTATTTATAAGCGCTTTGAGAGCATTAACCATTTTTGTCTGTTCTCTAAAAAGTTCAACAATTGTAATAAATTTCATGTTAACATAAATCGAAACTCGAAACTCACCCTGAAAATAAATCAAGAGGACAATAGGAAGTTAGTGATTTTGTTTGCCCCTTTTCACGCTAAAATTCCAGAATTTAGCAGAACTGATTGAAGATGATTTGTGTGTAATACTCACCTTTACATACTGATTCATACAAAAAACACATTTGGGAAAATATTTTTCACTAAAAGGTACCCAACCCTGTTTTGGTTTAATTTCTACAGCAAATGTATCACTTGATAATAAAAACGGATAAAATTCATCAGGTAAGAACGCATAATCATCAAATAAAGCCGCCCTACCATACTGCAGACTTTTAAGTTTCCGATAGTCTAAAAATAGGAACATTTCATTAATTGGAATCACATGCAGCTTATAATCTGTTACCAGGTCTTTGATGAGCAAGTTTTTCTTCTAAAATTTTTATTTGTTTCCTGGATAAAAATACTTGTTCAGCATCACATACAAAACTGCTTCCTATCAGGGGTCTAATTATCCTTTTGTAAAAAGTGAGATCTCTTAATTCATCATCTGATCCATTACCACAGTACCAATATAAAATATCTGTAATCCAGTTAAGTAACCAACTAAGTAACGACGTTATCTTCTTAATTTTTCTTATTCTAAGTATCTTTCTTTCTTTTGGTAATGAAATCACCACATTACAATTTCCTTCACCTCTGTAAACCCATTTGGATGGAATTTGGAATTCTTTTGTAAAAGAGGTAAACATGATGAATAGTACACACTTTCAAACGCCTAAAAACTGTAAAGTTCTGAAATTATTATAGTGAATCACATTTTATCAATTTATTTATTTATGTTTTGAATGAATAATTTTCCAAGAAACATATATTTGATTTAACGTAAAAATTATAAATATTAAAGACAGAGAAAAATTTCACAACTCACCTTACATAATACCTGACTGTTTTTAAATCCTTTTAAAAAAAATAAATAAAAGGATTTAAAAACTTTCCCTTTTCCTAACCCAGATTACTACACCTAAAAGAAGGACGTGTGTATGTCTATTGTAATCTCCCTCTTTTATGCTGTTCATTGTTATTTCCATGAGCGACATTTCAGTGAATATGTTTTTTTTTTACATTCTTCATATAAAATATTGAGTAATTATTATTTATTAAACGTTCGCTCAAGAGAAATATGATCATGTCCTATAAATAAATTTAAAATATGACAGTTGTCCAGGGCAGACAACATAATATATTTAAAATTTCTCTATGAAAACGTCATTTGTCAATTCCTTACGAACTCGTGCTTCAAAAATAATTTTCACAAAAATAATCATTACGTAATCAATAATAAAAATGTAAGTTACAACAATTAAAGGAAACGCAGAAATTGGTATGAATCTTATCACTATTACCCTTAGCTACCAAACAATTGAATTATTTGACAGTATTTACTGATAAAATCCAAAAATCATCTACATAATTATATTTACCAGTTTATTAAATTTTGGATATAAATAACGCTTATATACACTTTAATGTGACATAGGTATGTATTTCGAGTGGATTTTATAGCCATCATGAAAAAATTGATTGTAAATTGGATTTTTTCGAGGGTTATGTTTTGAGGTTAGAAGGATTAGGTGCAGGAGGATGCCCAAAAACGAGCAGGTTTTACATTGTTTTATTATTCACCATGTTGAAACACGATCACAATTGTCGCATGTTGCTTCTTTTCAGTGGAAAATAAAGTGTTAGATATATGAAAAGTTATATATTACAATGTTTATAACTATGTTGCTAATGTGGATGTTTGCTATGATTTTTTTTGTTTCAGTTGCTGCTAGACGCATGGTAGATGTAAACTGATTTATCGGCACCTGTAGCACCCTATTTAATGGCTGCTTATATAAACCGCACAATATCTTTGATGTCAGGGGATGGCCCTCATAATAAAACCATCCCTGCTAGCATGGTCGATCCCAGGACGACTAGACAAACGACTGATAACTCTCCTTTGCAGATCTTCGTTAAGGCAAAGAAGAAAATTAATGATATTTTCGGGGAAATTGAAGACTATGTGAAAGATGCTGTTGAATATATGCACGGTAAATATTACATTTTTATTGAAAACATAGACTTAAGAAAAATGATCAATTAGAGATCGAAAAACTGCAAGCCATCGTGAATAAAGAAAAAGTGAAGAAGACTGAGGAGTTTGTAAGTAAAGTGCATGGTATTCGAGATGTACTCAGTAGGGATCACATGAAAGTAGCTTTCTTTGGGCGAACGTCAAACGGAAAAAGTTCAGTTATTAATGCTATGCTTCGCGATAAAATCCTTCCCAGTGGCATCGGACACACAACAAACTGTTTCTTGCAAGTGCGTATATGTTTTAAAGTTTAACATGTATGTAAATGAAAAATAGGTTGAAGGTTGCCCTTCAGACGAACCTTACTTAGTTCTGGAAGGTTCAACTGAGCGTTGCGCGGTTGAATCTGTGGGTCAATTAGCGCATGCTCTATGCAAGGAAAAATTAAGCGAGTCTCAGATGGTGCGAGTTTATTGGCCTCGAAATCGTTGCTTGTTATTACGAGACGATGTTGTCTTCGTGGATTCACCTGGAGTTGACGTTACACCAAATTTGGATGAATGGATCGACAAACATTGCTTAGATGCTGACGTTTTTGTTCTAGTTGCGAATGCTGAATCTACCCTTATGGTTACGGTAACGGGATATTTAAATTTTGTACATTTTTAATATTCATTGTTTGATCACACAGGAGAAGAATTTTTTCCATAAAGTTTCGACACGACTTTCAAAGCCAAATATCTTCATTTTAAATAATCGATGGGATGCTTCTGCCACTGAGCCAGAATTCCTGGATCAGGTGAGTATTTTTATATTCTGAGTGTGTTTTAAATCACCTCAATTTTTGTTTGCATTGCATTGCTTATTATTAATCCCTTTCCTATATCATTATTTTCACTTCAGCTGAATTTGAAATTTCTTGGTATATTGATGAAAAATTAATTAATTAATTAATTACTTAAACTAGAGTTGTTTTATCAGTATTATGTCTCAAAAGTTTGACATATTGATGGATATGGGAAAGATTAGTAATGAATGAATCCAACTGTCATTAATATTCTTGTTTTAATACTGATTTAAATAATTTGACGCTTTTTACAATGATTTTATTTGTTGATTTTGTAATTGCGACACTGTCTCATTTAATGTTAATCTGTTTGCACGTAAGCTTTGCAATGAACAGGAAGAGGTGAGTTGTTAATTTTCAAACGTATATTTTTGAATGTGAAAACGTTTCTGAGTCCCTTCTAAATGGCTGATTTTATGTTTAGGTCAGACGACAACATCAGGAGAGAGCTGTCGATTTCCTGGTTAAAGAACTCAAAGTGTGCACACCAAAAGAAGCCGAAGAACGAATTTTCTTCATATCGGCGAAAGAAGTACTTCAAGCTCGCCTAGCAGAACAAGGACAGACGGCTTCGACACCGTTGACGGAAGGTTTTCAAACTCGATATTTCGAGTTTCAAGACTTTGAAAGAAAATTTGAGGAGTGTATTTCGAAATCCGCTGTAAAGACTAAATTCGATCAGCATTCACAGCGAGGAAAGTACATTGCGAAGTGAGTACTCGAATTTTGATTCTTCGATAAAATATTAATTAAAATAAATCCATAGCGAACTTCGAGAAGTCTTAGATGATATATACAGCGACGCCCAAAAACTGAAAGATGAGAAGTTGAAACAGAAGAAAGAAGTTAATGATAAAATTAATTATACAGAAGAGCAGCTTATAATAATAACCCAAGAAATGAAGCAGAAAATACATCAAATGGTGGAAGATGTTGAGCAACGTGTTTCAAAAGCCTTAAATGAAGAAATTCGTCGTTTGAGCACTTTGGTCGACGAATTTAACCTACCTTTCCATCCAGAACCATTAGTCTTAAATGTGTATAAAAAAGAGTTGCATTTGCATGTTGAAACTGGGTTGGGGTCAAACTTGAAAGCTAGACTTTCAACAGCACTTGCGATGAATATGGAAGCAAGTCAGCGAGAAATGACGGAGAGAATGGAAAAATTGTTGCCTGAAAATTATAAGACAACTTCCACTATCGTCCTACCCAGGAGGCAGCCATTCGAGATTCTATATAGGTTAAACTGCGATAACTTATGCGCAGATTTTCAAGAAGATCTAGAATTTAGGTAGTACATTAATTATTTATTATTTATGGTTATTTCTATTTTCTTGGGTTTCAGATTTTCGTGGGGAATTACAACCTTAATACAAAGATTCGCCGGTAGTGGCGCAAATTTCCTGGCCCTGAAAAACAAGCGGGAAAGTCCCCAGAATTCCGTCATCCCCTCCACTCCAACTGACCAATACGACGGTCGCATGTTATACGCCGCCCCAAGCATCGACGATTGGTCCATAATATCTCGTTTAGCAATCATGGGGGCCACTTCCCAGGGCACGATGGGCTGTCTTTTGGTGGCTGGATTCCTTTTTAAAACCGTGGGATGGCGCATAATCGCCGTTACAGGAGCTGTTTATAGCTGTCTATATTTATACGAGCGTCTTACATGGACCAACAAGGCCAAAGAGAAATCTTTCAAGAAACAATACGTCAATCATGCCACAAGAAAGCTGAAAATGATCGTGGATTTGACTTCTGCCAATTGCAGCCACCAAGTGCAACAAGAATTGAGCGGCACTTTCGCGAGGTTATGTCACGTGGTCGATGAAGCCACGGGGGATATGGATAAACAATTCAAGGAGTTGGAGAAGGACGTAGCGACGCTTGAGAGCGCTGGTGGTAGGGCGAAGGTGTTGAGGAATAAGGCGAATTATTTAGCGCATGAATTAGAATTGTTTGAGGATGCATACCTCAAAATCCATCATTAGTTGTTTTTACTGTTTTCTACTGGAGATGAGTTTTGTTGGTAAGCCAAAAACAGCGCAATACTTTACTTTGAAACTCATTATTTAGTGACATGTTTGATATGATTGTGATAGATTTATTTATAATATTGAAGCAAATATGTGCTTTTAATTATTTGTTAATAGTTTACTGGTCAATATTTTTGAGTTTGTTGTTGCCACCTCCATCGTTTTGGGTTCTTTGCTCTTGCATCATTGGGTTATAATTATGTAATGTGAGATTAGAGTATTGAATCAAAAACTCCTGCAAAAATACAGGCCAGAAACAGAATTATTATTGTTTATTTGATTTAACTTTTACATATTGTAATTATTAATTTATATAAATAAAAATATGATAATCTGACCTAATTTTTAATAATCTAAAAGTATGACTAAAAAAATCTGAGATTATGGTAATCATTTGAGATGTTTAGATTCTGTAGAACATTGTTACGGAATGAAGTTGCTACGTACTGTGGTCATCAATTTGTTTTTATGATTTTATTATCCATTTTTAAAAATGTTTCAGAAACTGATGGCACAGTTGTAGACATTTGCCTTTTAAATAACAGTGTAACTCTTAACGCTAGTAAAATTTTTGTTAGTGTAAATAATCTCTACTAAATCAATAAAAATTGTTGTTTTTATTAATAGTTTCATTACGATACAGTGGGTTATAAAACGGAGATCAAGTCAGGTTAGACTAACTTGACCTAACGTGATTTAACTTGGTTAACATTTTTCATTTTGATATAACCTAAGCTAACCTGAGTTATTTTGACCTACTACTACCATTTGAGCTACTTTAATCTATCTTTCTAGACTGAAAGATATTTACCTAGTGATGAAGGAAAACGCCTAGACTTGTAACAATATATTTTTTTTAACATAACTTTCTTCGATACTGACATCCTTTTCCCACTGTTTCTTCAACTCCACCGTCCCGTCAAAAAAAAA
>QDEB01064611.1:0-12140 GCA_004193795.1 Asbolus verrucosus | reverse complement strand
ACCTTAAATCCCTTGCCGCGGCTCAGGATTTAATCTTGGTGCCTCAGCTGTAATAGTCGTCTTCTTCTACCTTGGTTTATAATATACTATTTCAGATGAGTTTAGTTTATCAAAATTATGAGTAATTATTTTGTTCTTGCAAACATTCCGTGTTTTCGGAAATTTACCTTTGAAGCATTGACAGTTTGTAAAAATAAATTGTGAAACGGTTAGGCTTTTGAAAAGTATTTAATTGAAAAATCAGACATCAGTTATTAAAAAATTGCCACTTTAAACCGAACGTCAGAGATAGAATCAATTAACTCCTTTAATTCATTTTAAAATTTAAATTTTTATCGTATTAGTCGTATTGACAGACGCAAATATTTGAATATTTCCCTGTTTTCCCTTGTTTTGTTTTTCCTTTCCCATCGTAATTTTCGAGATATTGTACCTCCACACGTAGACCATGAACAAACTTGCAATAGCCCAATTTTAAGGAAATCGATTAAAATAATATTATTTATTAGCAGCGTTCTATTTTGCAGTTCCGGTTTCAGTGGCGAGTGCGAACGGTTCCAGTTCGGGATCCCCCTTGAACAGTCGAACTGGTTCGCCTCCAGAGCCCAACGCCTCCGGTACCACCCAACAAACGCAACCATCGGGCGCGACCGGCCAAAGTCCGATGGCAGCCTTAATGTCCGTGGCCGACAATCTGCCACCAGGCAGTCCCAGATCGGCCGGAGGAAGCCCACCGAGCAACCCCGCTCCGCGGTCGGCCTCCAGAGGCTCGCAACATTCGCCCAATTCCACAGGTACGACAGCTCGCGCCCGTTCGGCTCACGTTGCTGATTTTGGAATTCTCGCAGGCTCCTCCAGCGGCAGGAGATCGTCAGGTTCTCGACACGTGTCGTCGACAACCGTAACTTCCACGGAAGCCGGAGGTGCCATGGGTGGTCCCAACGCAGAGTCGATGGCGGGCAGCGCCGACAACGTCGCGCCCGCAGCTCCAGCCACCACCGCAACTTTGAAATGTACTCTCTGTCAGGAAAGACTGGAAGATACTCACTTCGTGCAGTGCCCGTCTGTACCCCATCACAAATTCTGTTTCCCTTGCAGCAGAGAGAGCATCAAGCGACAAGGGGCTGGTTCAGAGGTGAGCCGACTAGTCAGTCTTGTTACCGGTTGCTGACGTTTTGAAACTTTCCGATGTGTGTAATTTCGCTAATTATCAGCCAGACGGTCGTTGAATGCTCGTTTATCGGTTCATGTTTGTAATTGTAGGGCTCGGATGTCAGCTGATTTTGACGTTTCAATGCGGAGGTCATTGACATTCCGGTTATAAGTGACGGTTAATAACAAGGGTCAAGTTGAGCAAATGACACCACGGGATAACCGAAATAGATCCGGCTTCTAGCCATTATTATTATATAAACATGCAGCAGATTAAAATGGAAACGATGTAGTCATAATAAATCACAATTCACGTTCTCTGTTAATTGAGTTTTTTAAATTTTTTTATTGAGCCGACGTTTCTCCGATAATCATTGCACCTTCAGAGATTTTTGTAGTAAATTACTCCACGATAATAATAAACTTTCGTTTTTTCTTCCAGGTTTATTGCCCTAGCGGAGAGAAGTGCCCATTAGCGAATTCGAACGTGCCATGGGCGTTCATGCAAGGCGAAATAGCGACGATACTCGGTGAAGAGTACAAAGTGAAGAAAGAACGGGAGACTTAATGTTGAAGGCGCCAAGTACGAAGTGCGAGGCTCTCTTTAAACTCGACAACACTAGTCGAGATGTCTCTTTTTAAACGAAAGAGATGATTTGTTGAAAGTTGCTGGCGAAAGTTTGAAGAAGTTGGATTATAAAAAATACGGTTTGTCAGTAATCCGGTTGATTTGTAAAATTGAAGCGAAGAAGGCTGTGTCGAAATATTAGTTTTATCGTGGACGAATCGTCCATCTGTCCGTCTTATGATTGTATACCCACCGAATTAAAACAAAACAAATATTATTATATGGCTAACGTCGCCGAAAATGTACATACAAAATGAGTCGGGTAGTGAAATGATCATTTCGGTTTTTTCATCCTTGGTTTTTTAGTTTGGAGGGCGTTTCGGAAACGTCGATTTTCTGCCTAAAAACTTTTTGTTATTTATGTCTGTCTCAGCTTTATAGATTTTATGTATTGGACGTTTTATGTTATAATTTGTAAATAATGTACATAAAAAGTCGTGCTAAAAACTTGCAAAAAAAAAATGTACAAAATATAATTATTTAAGTAAACTACTTAGTTTTAGGTGTTACATAAAATAAATTTAATACGCACAACTAGCTAGTAAAGAATTTATACCTTTTTTGTATTTACTTGTCTAGTTGTTAGTGTAAAATTTATTTATTTGGGAGTATGATTTAGTTTTATTTTGTCGTTTAAAACTGTTCATACTATAAAAGGCCTCTTATAAGAAAGCTGTAAATATTGTATATTCATCAGCTGTTAACGACATGGAAAATCGAACAGATTTTAAAAATGCCGTTCTTTATTAGTTTCATAGAACTTCGTTATTATGGTACACTTGGGCCATGGCTTTTTTTTTTAATTTATGGAAAGTAACCTAGTCAAAACGTGAAGTGTTTCGCACTTCATTTATAGGAACTCAAAACTCGCTGGTATATTGTAAGAACGATAATTAAAGAAAATCCTTGATTAAAATAACATTTAACTTGTATATTTATACCATGTTTAATGTTCAAGGTCTTCTCACATTTGTTTGCTTGTTTAGTGAGAATGTAACATTGTAAAACATGAAAACTTCTTATTCCCATTAATTTTAAATCGGTTAATTCTTCCTAAACAAAGCTTCAAACAAACGACCATATGGAATTATTGTATAGACCTTGTAAATAAATATTTGTATACCTTTAAAACGACATTGTTAACCGCATTAATTGACAAAGAAGTAACAATCATCCCACTCCACTTTCTTTCGAACTGACAGATTTAATTGCTGGATTTTGATTTGAAAAAAGCGGCACGCCCTCACAGAATCTTGTATTTCAACGCGTATGAATAAAAAAAGCTGATGGTCTAAACGTCTTTGATTTTTACGATGCAATAAGAACGTTGTGTGAGGCAATTGTGACTATTGAATATTGTGAGTTTCATTGTCCATTAAAAGTGAGAGAAAATATTTTTTACTTCTCTGGCCCTAAAAGTAGAGGACTTGTAACATTGAGAGTTTTGAAATTTGTGATAAATACACAGATATTTGTATTGACAATGTCAATCTTGTACATTTTGGTAGTTGTTAATTTGTATAACAACTGACATCTAATTTGTTTGAAAGCTTGTACAATCTTTGCTGTTAGTGGATGTCAAATAAAATGAGATAATCAATGTCCATTGTGTTTTTATTATTTTATTTACCACATCATACATGCTTACGCAGAATCCTATAAATACACGCAAGTTATCACATAGGTAAGTAAGTTAAAAAAATCAAACCCAATGATGTTTAGTTGGTTGATTTCGTAGATTTCGTTTTTGGTATGAACAAAGCAATATACATTTTATAGACAGAATAGATTGTAAAAACAAAAGTTTCATTTCATAAATTCCAATTAAAGTCAATTTGTCTATTTCAATAGTCATAATGTTTGTTTACATCGTATTTAATGTGCAAGACTGCATAACTAACTGAAGCGTTCTGTCTGAAAATTTTGAAAATGCGACGAGAGATATATTCCTCATAGTTTGTCTTTTGCTATTTAAATTGGACAATCTTTGATCTGTACTTTCTCTAGTTTCAGGGTAAAGCCTTTTGAAACCCTATGGCAATCGAAAGGATCGTTGGCGTCATCATCTGATATGGATGGAATTCCAATTTCATCACCAGGAATGAATTTCGAAGAGAAACTCGAAGAAGCAAACTCGCTTATCGAAAAAGTAAGAAATGCATTGAAAGACATAGGTACGCATCATAAACCTCTAGATAAGAACAAAGCGAGCTACAATGCCGAAGAACCAATAAAAGAATGCATAAATGACGCTAAATGCATCAATATGGTGTGTTCTTTTCACGGAGAATGCTGTACAGCAATAAATAAAACAGAAACTGAAGATGTGCAAAAAAAGGAAGAAGGGTTGCAAAAACTAAAGAAAAAGGAGCTTCAAAAGCAACAGGAAGAACTGCAAAAACAAAAAGAGGACGAATTGCGAAAACAAAGGGAAGAACAACAGAGAAAACGAAAGGAAGCATTGCAAAAACAAAAGAAAGCCGAGTGGCGAAAACAACATGAAGTACGACTGCGACGACAACAGGAAGAGAAATCGCGAAAACAACAGGAAGAACAACTGAGAAAACAAAAGGAACAAGAGTTGCAGAAGCAAAAAGAAGAAGAGTTAAAAAAATTGGAAGAATTGCACAAGCAGAAGGAAGAAGAGGAATTACAAAAGAAAGAGAAAGAATTGGAAGAAAAAACTTCTGTACTAAGCGAAATGTTATATAGGCACGACTGCGAAGACGGTCAATTAAATTCACCTTTGAATCAAAGTATGGAACTTCTGCAGAATAAATTGAACACGATTTCAGAAACATCGTTTGAAAGCAACAATTCCAGTGATAAGATCGATGCGTCGAAACAGAAACCCGAATCGACTCCTACAGGTACACAGACTTTCAATTATTTTGAATTAAAGTTTTTTTTTTTTTATTAACGTTAAAGTTAATTTTTTAAATTTCATTTCTGTTTTTCAGTTATCAGAGTGGAAAGAGCTTCAAGTCCAATAAAATTCGTAGAAAAACCGGGAAAAAAGCAACAGACTTTCGAAGAAGATAAGGACAAAAGTGAATCTTCGAGATCTCGTAATATGACAGTTGAAGTTCTCGATGCAGAAAAGCTAGGTGTGTTAAGTGAAGATGAAAATGGTCGCAAAAATCACAAAATTGAGCCAAGTGAAGGTAAAACGCGTAAAAAAGTTGGTTCATCGACAGAAAATCAATTTCCGAAGACAGAAACTCCTACCATGGCCGACAGTAGAGAAGAGCTGAAATTATCGAAAACAGAACTTGCACCATCGATCAAATCGTGTGATCTAGAGATTAAAAAAGGGAGTAATGCAACGGAATCTGCTTCAAAATCTGCAAAATTATCAATCCAAATGATGCCTCCAGTAAGTATCCGTGGAGGTCTAGTAATGCAGAGGACTCTGAATTTAAGTATAAAACCGACAGGAAGCGTCATAAATGAAACTGCGGCGGATAGCTCGAACGTTGCTTATAGGGAATTTGTGTCTGAAACAGATCGGCTTTCATTGTCAGTGCAATGTCCGGATGACTGTAGAGATTTAGAATACCATTGTAAATATAAAGTTCTGGATAACATCTTGAATGCACGTACATCGAAAAGCGAAACTCTTGAAACCGACTCTAATGGGAAACATCATATCAGTGAAGATTTTATAAACGCGTTGAACGAGGACGCCATGCTGTTATTTAAGTCGTACCAGATAGTCGATCAACACAACCGTCAACCACACGTTGAAGCATCGACTACTTCGCTAGCCAAGTTTACTCATAATGTAGTTAAAACTATTGTTCATCCTTCAGACGGTGCTAGTTCATCTAAACCATCTATCATACCCACATCTTCCACGTCGCGAAAAATGGAACAAAGTGAAAATTCTGACATTTTTGCTCGTTCCACATCTGAGAAAATTGATGAATCTTTAATAAATGACATATTGAATCATGGTAAGTCACCTTGGGAAATAGGATTTTACCAGACAAAATCTACTCAGTGCAGTGGCACCTCTCTGAATGTGCATACCAGAAATGTTACGGAAATGCCTTCACATGCCACTGATGTAGAGGACCGTGAAAAAACACAACCGTCTGTAAAATTAGACATATCAAGAGTATCAGAATCTGAACCTGCCGAACCAGAACCGGTAGAGGAAGAACCAGAAGTTGTAGAAACAGAACAAGAGGTTGTAGAAACAGAACCAGAGCGTATTGCGAATGCAGTGCAAAGCGAAAATGTTATGGAAGAACCAGTTAGAGATAGCGGTTCGGTAACCACCGCACGAGAAAGTGAACCAAAAATAACTTTGGATGAAATACTTGATGTTCTTAGAGATACTAAAGATTTAGAGATTCAAAAGGCAATATTAGAGAACTTGAAGCATGGTGAAAATTATAGTGAACACAGTCGTCTGACAAGATCGCAGCAGGTTATCGAAGCATTAGACGCAGCTGCTTCAAATATACCTGCAAAATTCGAACCACCGACAGAAAATGACGCAGAAAATGCGGGAGATGCAAATTTCGTACTTAACAATGCAGTTTCATCTTCTTCGCGATCTAAAGTGCCAAAACGTGTGAAGAAATCTGTAAGTAGTAGTAGCAGCAGCAGCAGTTCCAGTAGTGTCGAAAGTAACGACGCTCAGAAAGACGCTGAAGTAGCAAAAAGTGACTATGATACGAAAAATAAAGAAAAAATAGAAGACAGCAAACAAATACCAGTCGCAGAAAAAACAACTTCAAAGATTAACAGTAGCAGCAGCTGCAGCAGCTGTAGCAGTGGCAGCAGTAGCAGTAGTTACAACGTACATGGCAACGGGAAACGTTCGAAAAATCCAAATGAGCCAATCGTGGGACGTCAGAAAGCCCGTAGCACAGAAGATGATAATTCACAAAGTAAAAAACCTGAAGATAGGCGGGAAGACAGAAAGGAAGCGCATCGACCTGACAAAAACGAGAACAAATCTGAAGATCAACAGAAAGATGACAAGCAAACGAGTAATCAACCTGACGAAAAGCCCAAATCTGGCAATAAAGGTGGAAAAACAGATGCAAACTTTCAAGTGTCATTGCCTTCGAGCAGTGAATCAAGCAAATCGACATCGAATGGTACTCCATCACAGTCCAGAGGTCGCATGAATACTATAGCTTGTTTCATTAAAGGTTTAACGGGAACATCAGAGAACGAATTAGACAAACTTCGAAGTAATCCTAGTTTTCCAAAAACAGATTTAAAAGATTGGTCTACAACCGTTCTGAAAACCGTACAGGAAAATCAGACTATGACTTCTAGCGCGGCACCACCAGATAAAGTTAAAGATAGTGAAATGAGTAAAAGGTCAATATATGAAGTGACCCTGGAAGAGATTATGGACTCACACGATTATGCGGACAAAACAGAAGACGACAACGATGCATCGTCGAAAGTTTCAGAAAAAGGGAAAATGAAGCGTTTCAAAGATTTCCAGAAATTTGCTCAACAAGCGCTACATTTCAGCGGTAGTGGTAGCGGCCGCAGAGGAAGCGCTGGTCGTAAAGCAAGCAGGAAAACGAATTCCCCAGTTATCATGAGAATGAGCGAAGAAAGAGATCGATTTGAATGCGGCGAAGGAAGTCCCTTCTCTAGCTTCACGAAAAGAAGCCTTCCTCTGTACCGCCGCGTACTCGGTCGTGTCGTCGACGCCACCACCAGACAACCCCTGGGCGTATCGCAGAGCGACCCAATTCCTCTGGATGAATCGGTGTCTGAAGGAGAGATTAATTGCAAATGCAGCATTAGCATAGGAGAAGTTCATTTGTGTAAATATGTTAACGATAAAAGGAAACATGGCGTCAAGTATCTCAAGAAACACCCCGAGGATCATGTCAGGAAGGAATTGGGAGACAAGTCGTTGAGAATCTCGAGGCAAAGAACGCACTACAAAAATTGGGTCACGTATTACTTACAAAAATGCAATAATGTTCCGGTCAACGATAGTAGCTCCACGTCTCTCGTTAATAGTTCTGATAAGTGAATTCCGTTGATAAATTGTTTTGTACATGTCTGTTTGAGTAAATGCCATTTTTCATTGTTTTGCAAGCATAATTCACATTAATTCCTAGAGTTTTGGTTTGTTGCAATAAACGAAGGTTTAGAAGAAATTTAGGGAAGAAAGATAAGAGGCTTGAAATGTCAAATTTCACTAGTAATATTTTTTTATCGGTAAATTCATCGATGTGAGAAAACGCCATGCATTGTGCAGCGTATAATGTGTTGCCTATGCTTCAAAAACATTTGTCGAAAATCGTCAAGGACCGCTCCGATAACATTTTAATTTCTATTTTTGATTGGAAAATGATTCGTAGAATGAGAAATGAGGGCCAATTCGGTGGTAGTGCTCACAGCTCTCCAAGATTTGAAAGATTCCTGACAATTATTGGCCAAAGCGGTAGGATTAACCAGCGCGCGGTAAAGAGTCAAATCAATGTAGACTGGCTGTTTTAAACGTGAAAATCGGAAGCTTGAGAATGAGTTGGGCCGACTTTCGCGCTTGTCCGGGCCTGGCGAAGAGCGGCGCCATCTGGCGGCCGTCCGGGCACACGTCGCCATCGGGGCGTTGAACCTGGCCGCGCTCGGTCGGTAAGTTCTCAAATTTGAAGTGTCCGATGCAGGAGGTGGTTAAGAAAAAAACATGGCTGCAGTTGTAAGTTGTCGTGACAGTCAATGAAAATAAATTAAAGCAAAAACATGTAAATAAAAGGTTGTGTTTCGTGCGCGGTTGGGTATCGAAACAAATCAATGGGGACGTATTTCCATACGAGTGTTGGTGAATATGTGAAAAAGTGGGTGCTGTTTTGGATGTATGTTGTGTTTCGTGACCACCTGGCTCTGTCTGCGCTGTCAAGCGGGCCTTATCATTCAAAATAAGATGGGCATTGTTTATTTTACACGGAATTATTCAAGGAGTGTCACGTTGAATTGGTAAATAGCTTTAATCTTTTTGTTCAGTATGCAGTTTAACCCAGACCGTAGCCGTAATCAAAACAAACACCCAAGACCCAAAAAGGCGAAAGCGGCGATTAATTAGGAGGCACACGACCCAACACATGTTACATTTGCAACAAATCGAGTTCTAGTATTTAGTTAAATTAACAAACATTCCCCCAGTTCGATGGGTACGATTCTGTTTTCCTCTTGAAAATTTTGTATCCGTTTTAATGGTTAGTTAAACAAAGATTAAGAACTCTTTAATTGGGCTCCAAGTGGAATAAAATTCCAGAATGCAGCCTCGAAAGAATTTATAACTTGATAATAAAACAAGCACGGCATTGCATAATTACAGTGCCAAGACCGTGCCAAGGAATATATTTCCATTTTTCGTAGTAAGATAGGGGCTAGTTACTGTATTTACAAACGGAATTTCGCCACTCAATCCTGTCTTTATTATAATAGTAAATAGTTCCACTGATAATGATTTGCAATCATATTTCCACTTGATACAAGATCGCTTTTATTGTAATCGCCGGTTTTCGTGCACCATAAATTAATCGTCGGTGTCAATAATGTCAACACTTATAAAACAGCCATTAGAAGAGACACGAACATTACCCCAAGTACGAGTATTGTGAATTCGTTATCTTTATCCCTATAGTTTTAGTATTTCTGGTGCTTTAGTCCATCATCTTTCTCTGAAATATTGACATCCGGCTCACCACTTCCGTAATACTAATGGTGTCTGTTTTGAAATTCTTAATTACGTTTGTCACGTCAAAGTGTCTGTTTATCAAGAATTTGAAGGATATCCCTTTTCCATTACGAAGTTACAATATTCCTAGATTGTAGTATTATGGGAGTGTTTTGGTAGCTTAATTTTGGTCGATTTCCGATTGAATTTTCTTGGAAGATGTGCTTTCGTTTCATGGCCGTTCGGACAAGTAAAAATTCCGATTCACTTCCAGTCCCGTGTTCCGTCGACGAAAGCGGAATATGAAAAAACTTTTAAACCCCTTGCTCCAACGAGGTTTAAATTCCGAAGACGTGAGATGTTCGCGTACGGAATGTGGTTGACGGATGAACATCATGATCGTTATTGACCGGCTACTGAATGCGAAAGAAAGTTCGAGTCTTGTAGATGCAGAATGCGAAGTGGTTTTTTATGGAAGTGTTAAATGTTACGATAATGTACATCAATTTGTTATAAACAAGCTTCATAAAAATGAGTGTTTGTTGATCGTTGGTGTGGTTTGTATTTCAAATTATAAAACTCCAGAAATGATATGTAAATACGGGATAGCTCTAAGCGAAGATATAAGTTTAGAACATAAATGCAAATGTTAAAGCATAAATGTCATATTAAAGACGAAGACGACAACTTTCTCCAATAATACAACAAAGTAAACAAGTAAAATACCCCAATGCCTAATAAATTTGTCGTTGCGTGTAAAGCAGTTATAATTCGATAAAGTCTTTGCAAAAATCCATTGAAATAATTTTTGAAATTTCTAATTTTATTGTATGAGAAATAGCTCCGAAGCGCGAAATTATGTATTATATCCTCGTAGTGACTTGATAAGACATCTTATTCTAATTTAGGGTTATGAAATTGTTTTGATAATGGAAACAAAGGAGAACTAATCGTGTGTTGTGATGTTTTGTATCAGTGACTTGCTTGTTATCGATGCAAAATCTTATTTTAGCGACGTCCGCAAATAAATCATTTTCTTCCATTATTTTTTAAAACACTGACTATAGTTGTTATGACCAAGTGGTTAAATCTGACAAGCCGTCTTTGGCTTTGTATTTTTCCTCTTAAGAAGATCCAAGCATGCTTATGGTTACGGTCAAAATTATATTTAGATTTACTGATGGGCGAATTTACTTTGTTTTTGACATCCCTCTCATTCACCGTGTGTTCCAAATGCATATTTATTTTTAGTCCAACTGCTATAGCAAATAACAACCACAGGTATTGCGACTTCGGTTCATAATTCATTTTGACAGTTGAGCCATGCATTGTCAAATTTTAGTTTTACCAACCTACGTCAGCGTGAGGAAACAGACGTCCAATGTGACGAGTCACAACAATTCTAAAGAATGTTTTGTAGCAAATAGTAAATAATAAATTTTGGTTATATGTGGCATGTATTCCGTGACATAGAGATTCATGCATTTTTTATTTCATCAGTAACAATGGACTATTTTAGATACATTTTGTACTCCTGTGTTTTATCTAGTTCGTTCTTTTTATGTAGTCTTCATAATCATTCATTTCAGATACTCGTTAGAAATCTCAAAATGAAGTTTCAAATTTCGACGAACAAAAACTTTTTTGTTAATACAAATATGAATGATACTAGTATATAAAATTTAAAGCAACATTAACTAATGTATTCGTAGCATTAGAAGAATGCTCTTGAACCATGCGGCTAATCAGAAATTTAAAAAAAAGAAATGTATTTTGGACCCACAATTGTGGGTAATTGATCTCAAAAACATTGATAGAAGGCTAATCAGATTTTAAAATAAATAAATATACATTTCTTATATTTTTTGTTACAACTCCTCATCATATGATTAAATGTCTGACACAAAGGATACACCTTAAATCTAAAATTAAATGTTGCTGTATGCAATATAAGTTGCAATAAATGCAGTCACATGGAATATGCCCACGTGTCCATTTAAATAATTTTCAGTTTCCAAAAATTGCTACGGCTAAAATTAATCCGGTACAACCATAAAAAAATTAAAAATTTTGTTGAAACCGTCAAAGATGAATCAATTTATTTTTCAATTGTATGTTGTAAATCAATTTTTGGTTTCCGAGAAATTAAAGAAAACAAGATTTATGCATCATCATTACCGTCTATTTTATTTTTTTACATTTAAAGAAAATAACTGACCATCAAATGAGATATAACTTTATAGTCTGCTACAACCTTTTTTCCTGCATTGCATCGTATCAAATCATTTTTTTTTGCATACAAGTGCAGTGAATACATACCTGTATTTGTAATAATGTGCGATCAAAAATTAAATACCTCTAGTTACCACTTGATGTTGAAATGTTTTTGGAACGCATGTCCCAGTCTGAGTTTCATCATAATCTGTCACATATTTCTTATTGATTATTTTTCAATATTGAAAATCAATAAAACTATGATTATGATTGGATAACATGATGTTAGTGTATTGACATTGTCTAAATCAATATTCAGTGATGTACCATAATGACCTTGATTATCAATAATATCTATAATTTTTATAATACAAATCATTAAACCGATAATTTTTTGATATCTGACATCGCAAGAGGATCATTGTCTACGAACCATCCAAACTATTTACGTAAACGTTTGAGATAAAGAATCGAGTT
>QDEB01064588.1:0-14998 GCA_004193795.1 Asbolus verrucosus | reverse complement strand
ATCAACGTTTACTGGGTGTTCATGGTGGCCAGTATATTATATTCTGGGTTTAAAGTGATAATTAGATAAATGCATCATACTAATTGACTCACTATTTTGAGGTTATGTGGACACGTGCACCAATTATTACCAAAGCATTGTCGAATATTTCCTGATGTATTTCCAATTATTACAATTGCTGCCAAACATTCCAAGGTAATTTTGAGGTATTTCCAAGTACTTCTAGCGATTTGTACAAATACTGCCTTTAGAGATAGACCTCTCGCAAAATGCATTACAATTTTCGAAAGTTTATTGTGGGGTTAAATACTTAATGCATTTTCAAATATTTCCTTTGTGTCCAGTCTGGACACTTATGAACTTTTTTTCATTGAAATCGTCGATACAAAATATCGATAACTTTATTTGATTGGGAAACATTCTTTAGCTCTCCCGAAAACGCAGTTATCCAATTAAAGTTAATCTTAGACTTAGTTCTATTGTGTTATATTACCGTAATAATAACTTTCATAAAACACAAAAAAACACTTTCACGGCAGAATTCATTTCTCTCAGTACAACTTAATTATTTGTGTATTAATTTTATTTTGTCAGGTGCTAAATTTTAGTTTTCCCGAAGACATTTTAAATTCACTTTTTACCTTCAAGCAGGAAAGTGAAATCAGAAAAAAATAAAAATAAAACAATAATCTATTGCTGACAAAATTCAGCTGTGCACGTGTAATATCTAATAATTTAATTGCAAAATAATTTCCGATTTCTAAAATCATTTATAGACGCTCTGTACACGATTTAATTGAATAAGTATAGATGACGTACCTGTTTTGTTATTCTTTGCACGGTATGATTGAAATAATTTTATATCGTAGAATGCGTCGAAAAATTTGTAATGAATATAGCGACAGTATTAAACAAAAAACAATATAATAAAAATTTATTTTGATCATACTGTATAACATGTTTAACGATAGAAATTATAAGAATATAAACTAAAAATTTTTAATTTTGCAACAATCAAGGAGCAAAATTAAACTAATGTACAGGTACAATTTGCCTGAGATATGTATTTTTCTTTTGCTTTTCTTTGCTTTTATTGCAAATAATTATTAATGACTTTTTGAATATGGTCAAAAAGTTCAATTATTTTAAGTCCTCTAAGCTGTTATTAATTTTAAAATATCGAGCTTGCATTTAACAGACATTAAAGAGAAGCATCAATCCGTTTTGTTTTTGAAAGTCCAAATGTAAAGCTTTCGTAATTTTCAATTAAAAAAATTATATTGGGAATTACCTCGCTAATGCACGTGCGCTAAAACTATCAAGCACATTTACAACAGATATTTGGATGCATTCGTAAAGTTAACAGTTTTTCGTAGTATACGCTAATAATGGGATAAAACGATTTGTATGTTCTCGATTGGATTATTTAATTTTTTTTATCAGTGTACCCAGCTATGTTCCATTGTGTTTTATTATTGCCCTTTATATTTATAGGTGTTATTTTGTAAATATAATGAACTAGGCTTGTATGCCATTATAATCGCATTAACATCTGCAATTCTGAAAAAATACGCTTACATTTAGTTGAGCTTAAAGTTATTACTATACGAAATTAACAAGGATTTCAAACTAAGGGGAAACTATAAAAGTTGAACGTGCCAGGAATTGTGTTACAATAAATTTTATTGAAGTACCTTAAGATTACATCGTCATTATCTGGGAAGGACGCTATCGCACAAATTTATACAGAGATGTGTCTTGTACTCAAGAATTGAAATTTAAAGCAGTAGAGTGTTTGTGTTAAAAATACCTTGAACCTTTTTAACTCAGGAAAGTTACAATCAATTTGATCCACTAATTTCCAGCAATTGTAACTGATTCAAAAGGTCTGTTGTATCTACTGAAATTTATTCAAAACGAAATTTCGTCGCTTCTATTTACTATAACTCGCATTAACGTTATAAAAAAATGAATACCTAAAGCGTTTATTGAAAATAATAATTGTATGAAATAATTTTAGCAAATCCGTAAAATAAAAATGAAACAATTTCATATAGTGGAAGCATAAAAACATTTGAAACATTTTGATTGAGTAATAGCAGCTCAATTTATATTGTGCAAAAGTAATCTTTGTTTATTCTGTATTGATTTTCATCAGGTCAAAGAATCGAAGCAACAAATGAAAATTAACCTTATTGTTGTTCATTAAGAATAAGATATAATTTATGGATTTTGGAGTGCACAAGCAAAGTAATGGATTCCTCTAATATTTTAACATAAATTTGAATGAAACCATTGATTATGATATTTCATGTTGATAAAGTAACCATAAATTAAATAACATACCCATTGGTATTCGGCCCTTGAATTTTTCGATGTTTTTCTGACTGCAGATTTATCATTACGCTTTGTCTGTTTTCTTTACCAGTTCAAAATCCACATAGTCCGATTGCCAGTTTTACAATACAAAATTTATAACTAAATAAGATTATTATTTATTAAGAGTGTAATATACAAGTAATAGTACCAAGTTTCATGCACGTTTCTGTATACATATAATTATAATTCCGATAGGTGGAAATTTAAGTCTTATTCTTTACATAACAACCCAGTGCACGAAGAATTAAAACAATTTTTAAAGGCATGCTACTAACACAGCCACAAGATATGTTTACCTATCTCTCTTAAATACCTATGTGTGCTCAGTTTAACAATTCACTTAAAAATGGCTTTAATGTTGAGTGTTGTTTAGTGTTCGAACTTATACTAGATACTTTTTTTTTATAGTGAACTGTTTGATTAATTCTTCATACCCACAAGCGTAGTTGGAAAAACTATAGTTCGAACGCTGAAGTATTGTTTTATGCTGATAACTGTTTTAGATGTCTACTGCAAAATGAAGACGAAGAATTCGATGTTTTCAATTTCAGTGTATAAGCTTATGTTTAATTGATGGTGATGGGCAAACGCGACGATCAGATACGCATTAACGAGCCCTGAAATGCGATGTCATTCAAAACTCGTCTTTTTGGCCGCTATTCGACGTCAAATCTGCTGATTTATCCTCTCTTCAAGACCTTTCCTTTTAAAATTTACGATATATACTATAAAATTTGAAAAAATTAATCACACAACATCCAAATTTAAACTGTATAAAAGCAAGGATTTTATTGAAACTTGTTAAAAATTATTAAAGCTTGCAGCCTTTATTTTAGTTGTTACGATAAGAAGTTGGGCGGCTGTCTCATTGTGCAAGAATTTTATTACATAATAGCCTGTAATATTATCGAATTGCCACACTGGGACAGACGCCTTAAGGTAGTTGTTAGTAAAGTGAGTAGTTTTCAGCTACATTTTGCAAGTTTATATTGTGCTTTACAAATAAAACCGACTTCAGTAGAGTTAGAACTTTGGTTTTTTTCATTCATCTTCACCAGGCGGCAATTTTATATTGCATAACTTTTTGTTGGCAAAACTTGACTAACAACAAATAACGTAGTTTATGAGATGCAGGTGTGTAGATAGTGTACATATTTTGAATACCATATGTACATACATTTTCTAACAGTAGGAGCTTATTTACTTTATGACGTCAAATAGTTAGCCAATATAGGCTGGTTTTTGATTGACATGTGGGCTCGAGCTGTTTGTACATTGCTTCCTATTTCGATACCTCTATTAATGCTTTCGAACTAACAAAATTAAACTGTCCTACTGTTCCCATTTCCTGTGCTTCTTTTTTAATTTAAAATAGCTTCAATTTTTGTCTCAATATCAATTTTATTTCTTGCTTATTAATCACCGCTGCTTACCAAACTATTCATATTCGTACAATATAAGATGTTGTAATTTCGTTGTTGGGTTTTGTCAGTATGTGTTGTGAGGTATGCTTTTGTTAAAATTCATCAGTTCTGTGGCTTGTGCGTCTAATGATTATATCTGTACTACACGGGAATGGTTGTTGAAACTAAACTAATTGGAACTATTGGCATATATCCGAAGTTATAGAGGATTGAAGGGAGGAAGTGTTGTAAATGAAGTGATGTATTGCAGGTGATTGCCATCGTGTCCATCTTATTTATTGTGCTGTCCACTATCGCCCTTACGCTCAACACCATTCCAACTATGCAGGTCAAGGATGAGAAAGATAACTTCCAAGATAATCCCCAGTTAGCTATGGTAGAAGCTGTTTGCATCACGTGGTTCTCGTTAGAGTATATCCTGCGATTTAGCGCTTCGCCAAATAAATGGAAGTTTTTCAAGGGTGGCCTGAATATCATCGACTTACTAGCCATATTGCCTTATTTCGTTTCTCTGTTTCTCTTGGAAACCAACAAAAACGCCACTGATCAGTTCCAAGACGTGCGACGTGTCGTTCAAGTTTTCCGTATAATGCGAATTTTACGAATTCTCAAATTGGCACGTCACTCGACCGGTCTCCAGTCGTTGGGGTTTACATTACGCAACTCCTACAAGGAACTGGGTTTGCTCATGTTGTTCCTAGCCATGGGCGTCCTCATATTTTCCAGTCTCGCTTACTTCGCAGAGAAGGAGGAGCCGGGCACTAAATTCATAAGCATACCGGAGACTTTCTGGTGGGCAGGCATCACCATGACAACTGTAGGTTACGGAGACATTTACCCAACTACACCGCTGGGGAAAGTTATAGGAAGTGTATGTTGTATTTGCGGTGTTTTGGTAATCGCGTTGCCCATTCCCATCATTGTCAATAACTTTGCTGAGTTCTACAAGAACCAGATGAGGAGAGAGAAGGCGCTCAAACGCCGTGAGGCACTCGAACGCGCCAAGAGAGAGGGCAGCATCGTTTCCTTCCACCACATCAACTTGAGGGACGCTTTCGCCAAGAGCATGGATCTGATCGACGTCATCGTCGACACAGGTGAGTGTTGATTCCTCTTTTGCACGCAGGAACATTCGCATTGCGTGATTTAAATGTCGACTGCTTCGTATCGCGTAAAATTCAACTCGCCACCTGATGATGAGAGTGATTTCCTTTTGCGTGTCTTGGTTTGCACCGCGTTAAGACGATGTCCTCTTCCCCAGGTGACAAGTGTGCCCTGATTGGTGGAAACGAAGACAATCGTAGACACTCATAAAACCGTGTAAAAGCGTAGACCGCGGGAACCGAAAGAGCATGTTCACGCTTGTGTTCAGTTTCATAAGCATTTAATGTAGAGCACCTTGTTGATAGGTCATAGGTTCAAAAACTAAGTCTGTCACGTTGGTATTTCTAACTGCTTTTCATCGTTTTCGATGTGTTGACTTGTGCTGAACAATGTCGAGTGCACGTACGGGCTGTTCCGGGCAAATCCCGCATGGCCCGTCGATTGGTGGTCTCCTTGCTGACAGTCGGTGTCTCGCTAGGCCACAATATGTCTCACGCCGACGGCAACAGCACTGAAGGGGAATCGGCCAGCGGACGAAACCCTGCGCAAACCGGAACCGGATGCTATCGCAACTTCGATCATTTTCCTAACAGACATCGACGTAGCAATTCTTCCGCAACCCCTTGTCTTCCGACTGGCGAAGGACCACCCTTACCCGCCTCTCCTCTCTCTCAACGGAGACTCTTGGAGCTGGCACCTCCCGAAGAGCAGCAGATGCAACAGACAGCTCCGCTGGCTCCTCTCGCTCAGGACGAAACGCAACTCATCGCCACCACTCCTCGGGGATACATTTCGCCAGGGGTAAGACCCACTTCAGAATTTTATTATCGGCAACCAAACCAGACACCACGTACAAAACATGTGTACACTCCTCTATGAAAAATGGAGATGTAGAATGGCTGTCTTACTATTATCTTTGTAAACATACCTACCTATTCAGATTGCTTAAAATCAAAGCCTCATAGTCGTAAGTGCTTCAGCTATTTATTCTTGTGCTATTTATTATTAATCCAGTGATTTTAAGCAATGTTTTATCGACTAACATGTGTTTGTACATGCATATTAATGGGATGGTTGATGTGGTTTGGCCTAATAAACATTCACTTTAGCAATCATTGCAGATTCGCTATGCATAAATTATCATTATCTGGTCTGGCTTAACTGAATTTCTCATTATCATACCGTAACTTTTCTACTTCTACTCGTAAAGTATCCACGGAAAGTCTCGACCAACATCACAACTGATCCATCTCGGTACTAACAATTTTTCAAAAATAACTGTCAAAACTCACAGAAATCATTTGTATTTTGACGATAATTATTATTGAAGCAACCTGTAATAATTCGTAATAATGGTTGTGAATTTTTCCAAATTAATCAGTGTGATGTTTAGTCAGTTAAGAACCAAATGCACATAGTGTACATAGAACCATAAGTATATGACAACCTTGTTTATATCTATCGGGTTAATAATCTTAACATCTGCTCTATGCCATGCTACTTTTGTGTTTCAATCTATCTTGTAGGCTGACAGCAAAAAATCTGATCCCATGAGGAAGATTGAGAAAGTTGATGAAATTCCTAGCGAATTCGAATGTTGCTTTTGCACCTCGAAGGTAGTATTGCTCTCTCTAATACTCATTAAAAACGCTTATTTCATCCAGCTTAAGCTTAGCAACTGATGTGCTTTAACAGATATTCGACTAATTAACACTTAATTCGATGAAGATTCACAAAAAAGAATTCAGATTTGTTAGAATACACTGTCATCTGAAATTAACCGGAACCATGTTAAATCTCTTTCAAAATAATATCCTAATATCCGATACAAAAGTATGAATTCCATTTACAATTCAAATATGTTCACCCACGTGTTATGTAAACGAATTAAGTCGCAAACAGCCAATTTTAGCCACTGCACAATAATATTTTCTAAATTTTTTTTTTCTGAAACAATGCATTCTAGGAGCAAGAGCAAATTTATCGCTATCATTTCATTGTAGCATTACTTTATGCATGTCGTATCACGAGCACGTTCTAAAATTGCATGAAAGTTTGATAAGTTTCTTCTTTTTTTATATTATCTAAAAATGATGTTCAAGTTAGAAAAAATAGTGTAGACAAGATAACGGTGTAAATAACTGTTGCAATTTTGTTGAATGACTCGTTTCACAATATTGTTTATGCAAATTCTGAAAATAACCCCAAAACAGAGACAAGCAATCTACTTAAACGCAAAATTATAAATTCTAATTTAATATCGATTCTCTGAACGTTTGCTCGAAATCTGAAATTAAATTTTGTAGATTGCGTTGAAAGTTTCCCAAATATAAAATAGCTTCTGGCATACTTTTTCATTTTCACCCTGTTGATACCGATAACGGTCATTGTTGAAGAAGTATTTTATTCAACAAAAGTGACACAGTAACATGTAGATATCCTGACTTCCTCACGTATTAAATCATAGGCGCTGATCGTGCAAGTAGACATTTTAAGGCATCTTTTTTTTGAAATATAAGCTTTATTAGATAGGCGAAATGCATTAAGAATTTAGTTAAACCCTTATCACGTCGATATATTATTCATTATTCAAACTGTAAAATTAATGAGAGTTTAAAAAATATTGCTAGCGAGTAAACTAACATTCTTTATTGTTTTAATAAAAGTATATCGACGTGCTTTTAATTACAATTTTTCACATTCAACTTTCATCCGGTCTCTTTATGGAAGGTTACACGTACACATTATCCACATACACGAATTCTTGTGTAAATGAATTTGAAAAATAAATTCCTATCGTAATCTTTAGAAACAAAATAACTAGATATGTTGAAAGTGCTTCGTAGAGTATTTTAATTTAGTTAGATATAACATTATCTTTTATCGCTTCGGTGTATCATAAACTTCAGGAAAAGGTAAGAAAACAGCTTGCAAAATTATTAGGTTGTAATGACAATTTAGGATTTAATAACAAAAGTAAATGAATCTGGGGACGTATTTAATTTGCGTAATTTAGTTTCAAAATTACACAGTTTAAACTTGTATACCTATTCTAAACACTGGTAGGTATGTAAGTAATTCGTCTCATAAACTTCATAGCATGTTTACAAGCATTAACGATTTGTTTCTGTAATGGTATCATAGCTGAAGCTTATATTCGCTGAAAATTTGTGTAATAAATTAGAATAATTTGAAGAATCGAATAAATTGCATGAAAGTATTTTGAAGCGTTCACAGTTGTTACAGTTTTGTACACCACCACTTATTTACAGAAATATAGGTTAGTGCTGCGAGGAAAGACAATAAAAAGTGGACTAGAAAGACTTTATTAGTGGACTAGTTTCGATTAGTGTTTATCGATTCAATTTAAACCTGATGAGGGTGATGGAAACGACGTGTATTTCCGTTGCTGCTTTTAGATATGAGGTCTAGACTATTTAGTTATTGCTTAATAAACTATTGCGATGCACTTATTCTGTCTGGTTCGGCGCCTGTGGTTGAAATGATTAAAATTAACCATTGTTAGAAAACACATCTTCTCCTTGATTTTCCTGTCGTGACGTTTGGTGTTTTGCGTTTTTCTTGTGTTGAGTGTGTGATTTAGTTATTTTTTTATTTGATTTTGTACAAAAACCGGTGACCCGTGAGGGTCGAGCTGAAAGATCGTCAATAAAAATCACGGTTGTGAAATTGAGCCTGGTGCTGCGTTACAGGAATGTAAGCCTGGAAGATGCCATGGAGAATGTATTCCACTTCACACCAAAAGCGTGTAGTGATGTTTCCATAGCCCCACTTTCATACTTGTACACAGGTGAGTTCACCTTTAGACAGGTTTCGTATCGCGAAACGGTTGATGCCAAATTCACCGGATCATTCATCAAGTGTTGTCGGAAATTTAATTTGGACATCACTACCTGCTGATTTCATTTGGTGGAGCTGTTTGAACGGATTTATCAAGTTTTATATCTGGCGATTTTCCACCACAATCTCCACCAGACAAAATTGACCGCACAGAAATCATCAGATATAACACTGTCACATTAAAAATAAATGTGTGTTTTATTTTCATTTGGATTTTTTCGTTTATTTCATTTTTGGTTGAATTTGTGTTCACACAGCACACAAACAGAAACACCTCAAAGTAAAATAAATCAACAAAACGCATAAGGCATGTAATATTTTTTCTAAGGAGGTTAGTACTTAATATTTTAGATTTGAGACATGCACGCTAAGCTAAGTTAGGGTCACCCCAGTGCACGCACGGACATAATTTGAATATATTCCTGTTTTATTATTGGCTTATGGCTACACGATGCACGTGTAGATTTAGATATTAATGTAATTTGTCATAATGTTGTACAATTAGGCTGATAATTGTTTAATTTTATGAAAATTAACATAACATTCGTTAATAATCGCACTCCACAAGCGTTACTTGTCAGGTCAACAACAAATACATTATTTTCATCAATTTCAGAGAAACAATTCCTCAAAATGACAGTTCGATCCGTTATGTGAAATAGCTATTTTTAAATTTCAATTTCTTTTTTTATTAAAATACGATGTATTTCCATTGTTGTATGCGTATCATAAATTGTTGTCGAAGCCGAAGTCGATAACTATTCAAAAACGTAATTCAAGTCTTGAATATGTTTTTACGAAGATATATGTTTCATGTTATATTCTATAATAATGTGCGTGTATTCCGAATCTTTATTTACTTTATGTTTCTCGTGACAACTGATACAAAACTCTTCAGAATCGACTGTTCTAAAAAAAAAACATCTATTTAAACTACTGTAGCTATTTTATTTATAAATAAATAAATTTAAACCGGGTTCACATACAATGTGGCCAAATGTTTTGGCTCAGAAATCTAATATTTAAATTATACGCAGATAAAACGAACATTCGTAGCACTCAGGTACCGTTTATTATTATTATTATTATTATCTGTCTCAAAAAGGAATCAAATATTGAAAAGACATATCTATCAAAAGTGCGTCCTTTAATATCATAATAACTCACTTTTGTTTTATTTTGACGTGAATAAGAGTTTCATATAAATGAAAAACCTATGAAATCGATAAGAATAAGAATTAAAAATAATTTTAAATGAAGCATAAACATTTGAAATCTTGACATACATATTGCTGAGCTAGGACAATGTTTCAGTGGTCTATGAAAATGAATGGAAGATAATATGATAAACTGACGAAAAGTGAAAACCAGCATGCATCCTACATAATTTAAGTAATTTTAATCTTCAAAGAAACTTTAATTATCACATTGAGTATTAAATTCCTTACATGTACGAATTAAACAGATAAAAGTGATAAATTTCAAACCTTAATAAAGAATTTAGTTTTCATTTTGAAATAAAATGATTCATGAAAAAATGCTAAGAGCACAGTTCTTATAATAGAAAACTTTTTTTATTAAATTGATTTCTTCATACTTAATCAGTTTTTGAATAATATTACTATACTCAAATTCTGATCTACAGAAACGCTGTCATATTGACTTCGTTCAATGTAAACCATTAACCAAAGTGGTTTTTGATAAATGAAACTGTTGAAACTGTTAGGGAAATTGAGCAAATTCGAAACCTTGATTTTTTTACAAAAGCAACTCGAAAAAGCAACTAGAGCACAAAGAAGAAATCGTAAAAAAAAGACTAAAACTTAAAAATAACCAGCAATTTAATCTTAACGTTTTTGCAAAAAATTATTTCTCTAAAATATATTTTTTTTATATGTTAATGATTAAAATATGTATTTCAAATAAAACATAAATATTGTTGTTGCCTTTTAGCAATGAATAATGACAGTAAGTTTTCGTTCACATTCTGTTACGTACTTGTTTGAACCAAAATAAATTTTGAGTTAAATTTATTTGATACATTTGAAAAGTTGTATGAGTATGAGTGTAATTTGTTGTGGTATTAATGGCTGCAATTTTTAAGAAAATTCGAACTTTATTACATATGATAAATGACGCAGTTATTTTTTGAAATTATAAAATTATATTAGGATAAATGATTTTTTTGACATGCTTAAATGTTCGCATAGCTAATATAAATAATTGTGCCAACTGTACGTCTTAATATAACAAATATTTTTTGAAATAATTAATTTTGATATTGTAAATGGTAATAGCCATATTTTTAAAGAACAAAACATTTAATAAAATAATATACACGGGCCTGCAAAATGAGCGGTCTATTTGTAAAAATTGTTTTAAAAATTAACAAAAGTAATGAAGATTAACAAAGCTGCATTACAATTAATTTGACACGTTTTTCATCTTTGGTCCCAAAGCTGTTAAAAAAAATATATATTCAGAAAATCGGAAAAATTAATTAATTAATCGGAAATTATTAATCGCTCAGTGCCACGTAAAATGAGACGTCTCCCGGGCTGTAACACTTATTGAAACGGCCCACTCTTGTCGGCAAGCAGTTAGAGTCGTCGGAGTAAGCCACTCTGTTATCAACAGGCTCTGGAACCATTATGTGAAGGATAGAGGTTATTCTAGGGGGCTTAGGATAAGGTAACAAACGCAAAACTACAGCCAGACAACCATACCCAAACAGCTCGAGACATACAAATGCAGCATGTGGACAGTTAATTGCACCAGATACAATTCGTGGAAGGATTAAGAAGCTTGACTTCATTCAAGAAGTCAAGCTTTCAAAAAAAACAAAACTAAATTTACAGTACCGTTTACGTAGACTTAATTTTGCCAGAAATCATGTTAACTGGAATTTAGAACAATCTCTGACGAATTGCGTTTTCCGTTAAGTCGATGTGATGGACGTCTGAGAGTATGGACAGGATAAGGGAAAAGATTTTCATCAGAATGTGTTCAAATTGGAGGCGGCTCGATTGTGATCTGGAGGGGAATAAATACGCTACTCAAAACGGAATTAGTGGTGCTCTTGGGATGTGTGATGATGCCATCCTTTACATTGATATTGTTCTGGGCTTTCATATCTTACCTTTGCAACAGAAAATTAGACAGCAATTTGTGTCTCAGCATAATAATGCATAGCCACATACTGCTAACATCACCATTGCTTTTTTTGAAAACAATATTACTGTAACAGATTGGCCTGCTTTAAATTCAGATTTAAATTCTATCGTGCATTTTTCGAATCTACTTGCTAGAAAGATAAGAGCGCGTTCAGCTCCATTGCTAACATTGCAACAAATGGCTAAAGCGTTAAATGAAGAATGGACAAATATCCACCAAGAAATGGTTAGAAATCTTATCTGTGGCATACCAAGACCTTATATTGCTGTAATTGGTGCTCGCGGATGTCATACGCCATATAGGTCACGTCAAATTCAGTGAAATTTTAATTGTTAATTAAGTTCAATTTTGCAAATTTTTTTGGTCATTTACTTAATTTAATTTTTTATTTATTTGAGATTTTTTTTATTTAGTATGATAAAACGCAATGGTTATTAATAAAATATTAATCCGTATCTTATTTTGAACATAATTTAACAAATTTTAACATCTGCTGTTAAATTTTAAAACGGTTTTTAAAGTGGATCGCTTGAAGAAAAAATTTTTGAACCTCAAGTATCAGTATTTTCTGTGTACAACTAAGGAAGCATATTTACCTCTGCAATTTTTTTATTAAATAAGTTATTTACTTACTTAATTCATTATGCTTAATAAAACATTTTTCATTTTATTTTACCTATTGCTATAAAAAAATCTATGACTATGTTTTTTTTTTATCAGTAAATTACTAATGATCTTCAGAATTTTAACAAACAAACCTTCAGATTAACAAATCAACTAATAAATAGATAAACTGACATGAAATTGATATAAGGTATATATAAAAATTTTAAGAATGGTACTGAAGTTTGTGGATTTGCCGACTCGAATTACTTGTACTACAAAGAAAAACGCAAAAATCGTTATGTAGAAAAAAAGTACAATACAACATATCAGAAAGATATTATTTGATAAATTCGTAAGCATTTCTATCCTTAATATTAACATAATTTGTGTGCAAAATTTCGTTTTAGATTTAGTTTTAAATAGTTTCCAAGATTTCGCCAACAGACAAATTGACGAAATTTTAAAACATATTATCAAATTTTCTTGAAATGTAAAGAAAATATAAAATCTCATGAACTTCCAAAAATCATAATTATTACGCTTTTCCTTTCGAAAGTAAAAATAAAGTGGAAAAATAGTTCATATACATTTAGTGTCGGTTTAAGAGAAAGTTAAAAAAATTAGCAATTTTCCCTTAAGTGGGTCGCTTGAGTAAGTCGTAATAACATTAAAGTTACATATAGGTCACTAGAAAGGATGCGCCTTCTCGATGTCTGTTGCCATTTGCTACTGTACAAATTCCAACACAAGGAAACATAATTAGTGTTTCAGACTCGTAAGAAGAGCTTTGTAAACTCCGTAAAAAATATTTTACGATGGAAACATTAACATGGTGGGATTATAGGAATATTTAAATTTCAAAATTGTTAGTACTTTCAGAAGCAAGTATTGAATGGATCATTTTCCAAAATTGTCATCGTGAATAACAAATTGGAATAGAAAAATAAGTGACCCATGTAAAAATCACCTTTAATATTATTTTATATTCCGAAATAAAAGTAATAAAAATATAAAAACAGATAAAAGTTGTGAATAAAAAATTGAAAAAGACAATGTATTATCTTAATTCCGTACGCAACTATCTTTGGTTATTTTATTATTGTTAAAAATTTTTTGATTTGATAACATTTTGTAAAGAATATAACTGTAATAAATCTTTTCGTAGTTCTAACAATAAGAACTATTGCTAAAACTCTTATAAGTTGTGTTTATGATTATCCTAAATTAATTTGTATTCCAATTTTAGTCAACTTTAATCTTACAATGGAGGCGCTACACGATCTATGAACGTTGGCTTCAACATTGGGCCGAACGTTTGAGGCAAATAAGTTCGACTATTGGTACAGCAAATGTATCTGCTACACGGTGTAGCGAATGTTTGATCCAAAAAGTTTGGTACAAACGTTTGTTCGGTTTGTCTAGTCTAGTATAGAAAATCATCATGGAATTAATCACAAAGAACTGGTGGGGTAATTATCTGTCGTAAAATTTATGACATTTCTAATGCCATTGAAACTCCAACGTTATCCTATAATAATTTACAAATTTTTGGAAATACCGACATAATTGGAAACGGCTTAACCCAATGAATCGCTCGAAATTCGAACAAGTCGTGTGGCCGTGGATCAATTCAACGAATGTTTTTGTTCGAACGTTGGAGGAATTCCTTTGACTCAGGTCAAAAATACTGACAATAGCCCAAATGTGATCAAACGCGAACGTTGGACGCTCGACATTGGTCGCTCGTAGGTTTGGAAGTCGCCCACACGATGCGATGAACCATCAAGCCTCCAACGTTGGAGGGTGTTCGTAGCATCGTGTAGCGCCGGTTTAAGGATGATAATGTTTTAGCATGGAGCTTCGAGTTTGCGCATTAACGAGTACATTACGTTCTGTCAAAGAATGTGGTCCGTTCACTGGTCCGCTATTTAAGGCGAAACTGAAATTTGTTGCTAAAAGAGCTTCTCCAACATTTAATATGTACTTTTAAGTGAATTTTAAACATACAGATATTATTTAATGGTGAGAGAATTGAGTTGAATTCTAAAAGGAGAAAAGACAAATATCTAATTCCACCGGATTTTTTAAATTTACATTGTCAGTATTACCACACTGACTTTTTGAAATCGAAACGATTTAGAATAGATTATTTTAGTTACACGCTACGGTTATTACGTTATTTTAATTTTAATTTTCGCAGATTAATTAACAGAAATTTAAAATTTTCAAATTTTTAACTTCAAAATTACCTACCTATACCGTGTGTTTCACCAAAACCGCACGAAACTTTAAGGTGAAACTATTTATTTGATAAAAAAATTTATAAGAACAAAAATTAAGGAATGAGAATCTACTATCTTCGGGTAAACTTAAAAAAATTTTAGGACTTCCGGTATAGCCGGAAATTATATCAACTTTTTTTTTTAAATAGCAAGGGCCACTTTTTTTTA